>JAOVYW010003240.1:1784-14257 GCA_025775045.1 Hiodon tergisus | reverse complement strand
AAACTGAAACACTGTAAAGCTGAAGAAGTGTGTGAAGCACTATAAAACTGAAACATTGTAAAGCTGAAGAAGTGTGTGAAGCACTAAAACTGAAACACTGTAAAGTTGAAGAAGTATGTGAAGCACTGTAAAAAATTAAGCATTGTAAAGCTGAAGCATTTTTTAACAATATGTCTTTCTATGAGTTGTGGTAAAATGTGGTATATTCCACCGTTTGTAAACTGATCCGAACGTGTTTGTGTTTATAGTGGACTCGTAATTGTGTATCAGTTCACTGGACAGAAAGGGAGGGAGGGTAGCAGACTTGGTGTGGGACTAGCAAACATACAAACATAAGAAAATATTTGGTATTATAAAATGTGGAACATTTAGCTTTATATAGTAGGATTCCACCTCCTTAGTATTTCACCTTCAACAAAAAGTTATTGTTTCTAAACAGAATTTCAAATGACTATCAAAAGTATTCACCCCCCTCAGAACTTTTCCACATTGTGGTCCAGCATTGACATCATCTGATCTCATCTGGTCTCATCTGACTATGCTTCTTCCATTTGGCCACCCAGATTCAAGTTTTTTTTTCCAACAATGGCCAAGTATCTCCTATCTCAGTCATGAGATATAGACTGGAACTCCTTTAGATTTGCCTTGCCCTTTTCACCCTAATACTCAGTTTTTGAGGAAGGCTTGTTCTAGACAGATTTAAACCTGTGCCATATACTCCCCATTGCTTCATAATGGACATTACTGTGCTCTGGGGATATAAAATTCCCTAGGAAATGTTCTTCTATATATAACCCTGATTGGTGATTTTTAAAGAACCTTATTCAGGATTTGCCTTGTCTGTTCCTTCTTCTTCTTCTACTGCAGATTTTGTTGGTAAATATATACCAACCAACAGTAGGACCTCCTAGAGACAGGTGTATTTAGCAAAGGGGCTGAATGCTTACGCAATCAGTTATTTATATATCAGGTTCAAGTTCAGGGGTCGTTTCTATGATGCTGCTAGAGTGAATAAATGATCTTTTAAAACATTATTATTATACACTCAGTATTAAAGACAAATATGTCGTATAAAAGCACTCCTAACTTATCTGGTATTTTAAGAGACTACAGCACACCAGGCGTGCCCTGTCCGAGAGTGGCCAGAGACGGAGACACAGAGGGACGGTTCTAGGCTTCATACAATACTGAGATGATTACACTGGAATGCCCAAGTGGCTGGAACATTACAATAAAACAGTGGTGATCAGTGTGTGGAATAATTTAACTGTGAACATAAAAAGCAAATATATAAAGGTGCAGATTCTGGACAGATATACCTTTCCTCATACCCGTGGACATAATGTGGACATCGATGTGGACAGTGATGTGGAAGGCAATGTGGACAGTGATGTGGAAGGTGATGTGGAAGGCAATGCGGACAGTGATGTGGAAGGCGATGTGGAAGGCGATGTGGACGGGGATGTGGAAGGCAATGTGGACGGCGATGTGGACAGTGATGTGGAAGGCGATGTGGAAGGCGATGTGGACGGGGATGTGGATGGCGATGTGGACAGTGATGTGGAAGGCGATGTGAAAGGTGATGTGGAAGGCGATGTGAAAGGTGATGTGGAAGGCGATGTGGACAGTGATTTGGATGTGGACAGTGATGTGGAAGGCATTGTGGACAGTGATGTGGGACGGGCTGTATCGAGCGACGTGCCGAATGTCGTTTCCCCATAGCCGAGTGGCCCACTGTTCGTGGGCTCAATTCTGTCCAGTCGGAAAGGCAACTCGACCGTCGTGAGCAAAGCGGCCCTATCGGGCTGAAAACACAAACGCAAGTCCAGACCTAATCATCTTTTATCCTTTAGTATCTCTATCTGGCCCCTCTGAGCTATTTAGCGGAAAGCCCGGTAATTACCGTGTTGTTTAAAGAACACTCACGGGGGTGGATTCCTTTACAGCAGACTCTTTTTCTGTACACGGCCAGCCCCGAACCACACTCTCTAATTAGCAACGCACCAATAAAACTCCATGTAATTGTGTCACAGTCCAAATGGTGGCCAGTCACTTCTTTCTGCGTGCAAGAATATGAGGTTCAACAGAAATGGAGCAATGTGTCGGCGTAACAGAGAAGTTTCCACAGCTTCTCGTCCATGGCACTGCCATACCTGGTCTTCATCATCGAGAGCTCATGCTGCAGATTACCAGGGGAGGTAATGACGTATTTCTGCTTAACAGAATACAGTCAGGGTTATAGTGCCATTTTAATAATGATTAGGGTTAGGGGGTGTTGTGCCAATAGGGGTTAATGGTTATGGTGCCATTTTCCTAATTATTAGGGTTAGGGGGCAATTGTGCCAACAGTGTTAGGGTTGGGGTTAAGGGTTATAGTGCCATTTTCATAGTGATTAGGGTTAAGGGGTTTGTGCCTATGGGGTTTGGGTTAGGCTTAGAGTTAAGGGTGATAGTGTCATTTTCATAATGATTAATATTATGGGGAGATTGTGCCAATGGGGTTAGGGTTAAAGTTATGTTATAGTCCAATTTTCATAACCCTTAAGAATAGTGCCATTTTCATAATGAATATTCCCAGGTTCCCCAGGGTTAAAGACCAACGTAGATCACTCTGAGCTCTTAGGTTGGAGGAAGGGTGGTGCGGACACGTCTTCTGCACACCTGCAGATCCTGTGTGTCTGACCTCCATCCCAGGATAATTGGAGGTCGTTGAGCTCAACCAACAGCAGGTTTTGAAAGTTTATTTGCAGTTGTGTTTCCCAGGTCACCTTCTCCTTTGGCCTGCAGTAATGCTTCCTGGGTCACCATCTCTATTGGCTTAGTACAACAGGGCTCCTGATCCAGCTTAAAGTATAAAAATGAGAAGAACTGGAGATGACAGAGCCAAATGCTGCTTTGGTTTAACAGCCATGCTTCTCATTTTGGCTGGCCAGTGCCAATTCCTCTGCCAGCAACATAGAAAACTGGATTTATCACAATCCATAGCGGTTATCAGAACTGCAGAATTACACATCCCATCCCCTCGGGTCCCAATCAACTCAGATATGCAGATAAAGTAATTTTGCAGCTTTTCTGTCTACTATTACGAACAGACTTCCTTTATAAAGGAGAGAGTTGGCCTCAGGTCGAAGTTCATCGTCCATAACAAAGATATCATCACCTATCAGGCAAAGAGAACCCTGCACAACCTGCACATTTAATCTTCTGCGTTAGCCTTCCTAATCAATCCAGAAACGCATTCAGTAGTTTGGAGATAATATTGAATGTACATGTGGGTATGATAAAGCCCTTGACTGTCACTTTCTTTCTCCACTGATGGCGGAACCTCTGTCTTCCACAATCTCAAATTTAGCTAGCGTGTTCTGAAATTGTTCTGAAAATGCTTGCTAGCTATGGTGTTTAGGCCTGTACAGGTTCAACATGTGTCTCTACTCGGTGTGTGCAAAGCATTATAAAGCCTGGGCTTCAGCAGGCTGTCACATTGGACTCTAATTTGCACGTTATGGAAGTGAGTGAGAAACTGAGAGTCTGTCCCTGCTGTGCAAATATAGGCCAGAATGAACCATAGTGATTTAGCAGAGTATAGGCTCCAAGGAAAAGCACTTAATCAGTAACTGATATGACTTTTGATAGGAATACATATCTCAGTCAACATAGGCTGCCTGTTTAAAGTAAAACAAAATATTTCAGCTCTGCAGACGTCTAATTGGTGTCTTTAAAATGTGAAGAATTTGTTTGATGATTTCCTTGGAAAATTATAACATCTGATACTTTTACAGTCTGCTTCTAATGGGGATCTCCATTGCCAGGCAATTATCAAATCATAGAAGAGGTGTTTGTAGTTTGTATTGGTTGGGTTATATATGTGTGTGTGTGTGTGTGTGTGTGTGTGTGTGTGTGTGTGTGCGTGCGTGAGAGAGTGTGCGAGTGTGTATATGTGTGTGTGGAAACATGAAAAAGAGAATCAGACAGCTTTCTAGCAAAGAGAGAAGAACAGAGAAGAAGGACATGGATTTTTGTAAGTGTGTGTATTAATGCAACACTAACCTGCATCTTCAATGATTTTTTCCTTCAGTATCTTTACATCATTGCACATTGCAATGGAAGACACTGTTGGAAGAATTACTCTGCGACTCGAGGTTGTTGCAGGTTTATTCATTCCACAACCACAAATTGGTACCTGCTAGTGATAACTAGTGTTTACCACACTAGAATATTGAACTCAGCATAGTCTGTTCTGGGACTGACTGAAGACCCTATGTTCATCTCAGTGTGAAACCAAGTAAAGTGCTCCGTCTACTCTGTCAGGAGCATGAACACCATGAAGGAATCCTGTCAATACAAGCTTCAGACTGGAAGGCTTCAGCAAGGTTCTTAGATCCTGAGGCATTATTAGCTTTGTTCCAGGTAAGACCACAAATGTGTTTGACCCTTACTGATTAACACAGTGAAGTCTCATTAAAAGTGAACGATCAGCATTCCTCCATTTCAGGTCACCAGTAACAGGACAGAACTGAATTTAGCCAGGATTTTATGTCAGAGTTAAGTAAGCCACACCAGTCCAAGAACACATAGCACCCTATTCAACACTGAATGAGACACAATGATTGCCTCTTCACCAGCGTGGTGTTTCACGCGTGCCTCCTCACCAGCGTGGTGTTTCACGTGTGCTTCCTCACCATCCATGATGAACACACTGAACTCTTTTCTGCAGACTGCAGACTGTACAAAAAGATTTTGTGTTACAGTCGTACAGTTATTTTTACATTTTATTTAGCATTAAATGAGTGAACTAAAAAACGACATATAAACGCACTGATTGGACAAAAAGATTCAGGCTGTAAGTCGCCTCAGAGAGACCCTCCAGTGTGCTGAAGTTTCATAATGTTCATAAAATTTAAAAAAATATCTGTAAGATTTCCCGGCAGTTTAATTCTGTTTTAATTGAGACTTACTACAAATGGTAATGATAACACTAGGCAGCAACAAACATGGTGTAGAGCAAACTGAACTAATGCACATTCTTAGAGACATACATTCATGCAGTGGCTAAGACGTCAGACCTATAACCAGAAGTTTTCCCAATTCATATCCCAGATCTGTTTCCTTAACCAAGATTTTTAAGCCAAATTTCTTCTGGAAATACCTAGCTATTTAAAAAGATTTAAAGGTAAGTAAATCCTTAAAATAAGGCTTTAATCTTTCTTCAAGCCTCATGTATTATTTCATTGTCTATATGACCATAAAACAACATTTAAAAACTACCCACGAGCACTTTGTTTTTAAATTCAGAAAGCCCGGTTTGCTGCCTGGCCAGGAGAACAATGAATACTTTTAATGGGTAGGTCTATCTTAACAATGTCCAGGGTCTGTATTTGCAATGGATGGGTCCATTTTTCTTTATAATGTGTAGGTCTATCTTAATAAGGGGAAGGCATATTTAACTTTTATAATGTGTAGGTCTGTATTAATAATAGGTAGGTCTATTTTACTTTTATAATGGGAAGTGAAATAATGAAATTAACATTTCTAAATATTAAATAAACACTATAAAGGGCAGTAAACAGTAAAAAACAAACAAAACAAAACATCAAATTCATGTAAAAATTCTATGGCACCTAAGACTTTGCACAGTCTGTTGACCGTTATTCAATAAAAAAGTTGACTGTGTTGATTGATCGGGTTGATTAATTGAGCATTTGGTTTTTAAAGCTGAGAAATATTCATGTTGCTTTTTCATGTTGCTAACTATATAATTAAGCAGAGCGTTATACTCAGTAACATTGGTTTTATTTTTCATCACTAGATTTGCCGAGCAAAAACGTTGACACCCAAATATAATATAGATGAAAAACAGTCTGCAGTTATAGGAATATTGTATGGTCATCAATTGCAATAAGCCATGAAATAATACTTCTTGCAAATGGTTTCTGTTGATATATACCCCAGCATTTATACGATCTGTTTATATGGGCCTCAATACAGGGTTGCCTCTAATGCAGGGTTATTTTTCAAGGGAGAGAGATTTCATAAAAGGGTAGGCAATAATATCGGACAGGTAGATCAACCCTTTCCAGTCAAATGTATCATTCATTTAATGACACCGTCCTGGGATGGCTTTGAACTGTCAAATTCAACAACCCTGTTGTTTTGTTCTTCAGAACCACCACTGTTAGAGCATGGAAAGGATTTCCGCTGCCAGTGTTCATTCAAAAGCATGTGCTCTGCTTATGGAACTGTCCAACATTGTTATTTGGGACAAATAACCAAACCATACGCGCGGCACGATGGTGCGGTGGTTAGTGCTGTTGCCTCACCGCGCCAGGGGTCCTGGGCTCGGGTCCTGGGCTCGAGTCCTGGCTCAGCGTTCCTGTCTGTGTGGAGTTTGCCAGTTCTCCCTGTGTCTGTGTGGGTTAGGTTCATTGGCCATGCTAAATTATCTTGTAAGTGTAGGTGTGTGTTGGCTGTTCCTGGGTGTATCCCTGCCTTGTGCCCTATGCCTGCCAGTACTGTCTCCAGCATCCTGGTGAGGATCACACCACAAGTGGTTTTTAAAAGAAAAAAACTGTATTTGAAACTTTGTGATGTGATTTCGAAACATTTATCATAACTGATTTAAGGTTTTTTTTCAATCCACACTTCCACACCATTTTCCTGATTCAATTTAAAAAGTTTAACCCCTTGTGTTTTCTCACTGTTGCATTCTTAAATGTAATCTTTAAAAAAGTCCATATATATGGGGCAATGCTTATGCCCTGTTAAAAATGCAAAGGGCTTTTACAGAAGGGCCCCCAGGTGCTCCACAGCATGTCTGGAACCCCAGCAGAGCACAACTGAGGGCGGGTGGGCAGAACTTCTTTATGGTCAAAGGCAACATGAGGCCAGTCATGGATTTAGAACCTTCTCCGGTTCGCATCCTTGATGGCTCTGCTCAGCTGAATCACAGTGAAATCTCTAATGCTACCTTCACAACTCTGAAATGCATGAGGGACAAAGGACTTCACAGACTTCGCAAATGAACGGAACCGCACCTGAAGCCACCAAGGCTTCAAAAGGGACGTTCCAAAGGTTGTTCACTTATTTCATTTTTCCGTCTCTCTGAAATTCTGATTAGCCACAGTGGATAAAAAAAATGAAAGGCATCTTTCCATGACTTGAAGATTTTTTGATGATTCTTTTAATCAGAACTGACTTTACACATGCCACTTCCTTTCATTTGATTTCCCAATCAAGTACATTTAAATGGGTGTTTTTCTAAGCGATGCGTGTTTTGCCAATTATGTGGCTCCTCAATCCAACATAACGGCTTTCAAACCGCAGGGTTCGGTAACATAATTAGACTCACTTTATCCCTTAATGGCAGTTTAAAAAAGGGGTTGGTAGTTCCATTAATGTTGCGTGAGCTAGTTAATATGGTTGGTCTCTACAAGCACTAACTCCCACCCATTGTGCTGTTCCCATTCGTTGACTGTTCCTTGTCCAATCAGAGACAGGGAACATTGCCTGGGGAGGGGCTTAAGGGAGAACGAGCACACCTCCCCTGCAGGGGCGGACTGGAAACAAAAAGCAGCCTGGAATTTGCTTGTATACAAGGGGCCCCAATTTCATACACCAAATTTCGAACTGACACGTTTCTATATATAAATGCCAGGTTTGGGAAAAAAAGACCGGCCCTCACAAGACAAGAAAATTCCCGAACTTCCCAATGGCCAGTCCACGCCTGCTCCCGTGTGAACTTCCATTGGCATTAGAGACACTGGATTTGCAAGGTGATTGAAGCCCATGGCCATGATATTTCTGAGGCGGCGTGTAAATAAAGTGAATCACAATTCAAGAACTAAAATAATGAATGTTCACCAGCAGGACACTGGGCACATTCACTTCTGATAGTAACCTTCTACAGGGAATGAAAAAAGATTATCAATCGCTGATCAGTGTAATAGCATATTCTTATCAGTGATCATTAATAAAAACATACCAAACATGCATGATGCTGGAAAGTAGCAGTTAAAATGAATAAATTAATTAATAATAACTATTTATTGAAACTATAAGAAGATACAGTCCATCCATACAAATGTGTTCATGAATAGATTAATACAGTTTGAAATATTAAGATATAATACAGTTTTGAAATAAACAAATATATCCATAACTGCTTTTAATTCTTTGTAACAGAAATTCCAAGTCCATTCTGGCCAATCTGTAGCCAGTATCAGTCCAATATCTAGCAAATTTAGCCATTTCTAGTTATTAGTTATCATGATATCACTGTGAAATTATCGAGCATAGACAATATGTTGTTTAGTGGATTACTTTGTTTTATATGCTCTAGTTGCTGACAGCCATTTTCTAAAACTCCCTATGTTAGCAAGGTAAGTTCAATTGGTTGTTTTAATAGGACGGGTTCAATTTTGGTCCAGTATGGTTGGGGAGGACATTGTAGTGGAAGTTGTTCTCACCTCCACTGCATTTCTTCTGAAAAATCCCCCATTCCTTGTTTAATAACTCCTCCTCTTCTCTCACTCCATTGCTTCCACCTTTTCTTTACTCATCCGGATCTCTCACTCCAGTACCTGGTGGGGCGGGTTCTGAGAGGCGTGATCAAACAGAGAGGACTTCCAGCCCAATCCATTGCTTCCACGATCCCCCAGGAAATTCGCAGAGACGCTCTCTTTGCTTTCACGCACCTTTTGGTGACATTGCATTCACAATCCAATTGTGAAAGCGCATTTTTACGGTTGAATTGTCACCAAGCGTTAATCTAGCCGTGCAGATGGGTTATCTGTGCCACGGATTGGCTGCGGTCATAGTTGAGTGTTCTGCCGGCGACACGGGTTGCCAGAGCAGTGGATTTAGATCTCTAGCTACAGATTTGGTTAGAACCAGTTTCAAAACCGATAAGAGGACGTGAAAGCTGCTGTTGGATAATGCCATGTGCCAATATTTGTCAAGGGCCCACAGAAAGAGAAGAAGGAAAAAGATGGAAGTGAACTTCCACTGCAAACAGTTGATATGGCTGACTTGCTCGTAATAACTGTGTGCAGAGCTTAACCAAAGCAGTGGTTATCTCCTCTCAGCACGCCTTATTTACAGTCTATAAATGGTCCACTCTTCTATAAGCTTATTCTCGCTACTCTGCCAACATGAAAGTTGCAGGAAAAACCTGACGGAAAATGAAATTCCCTCAATCTGGGTTCAAATTACACCCGGGTGCCAGAAGGCTGGCCGTGGGAGGACCAAATTTGTTTTACAAGCCCACGCCATCCCCACATTTACGGATTCACACTTTTATGTTCTTTGAGTTAAAAAAATCTTGCTGGCCCGAAGGGGAAAGTTGTCTGAACTTGAAAAGTTTGAGTTTGCTTTTGGCGACAAAATCACAGCAGGGCATAATTTACATCTACCAAACCTACTTTAGTGATGAACCTTCATCACCAAACCTTCTTTAGTGATGGGCCTTCATCTACCAAACCTTCTTTAGTGACCCGGGTTCACAGTTTAAGTAAATTGACAATCCCTGGTACCATGGTAGCTCCTAGTCAACATAATATTTGCTGATTAAACTCAAAAGCCCACATTCACAGTAAATCTTCCCTACGAACATGCGTCTATGCCTCAGGCTACACATATTTCTCAGAGACAAGTAGACCTGTCAGGAAAATCCACACTGCAGCTGAACAAATCCATCAACACCGAACCGGGAACAGGTGGCGGAATACCTTTGGAGATGTGACTAAAAGTCTCAGAGATCCATTTCAGCATGACTTTGCATCACACCTGCCCACACTTCACCCAAACAATGCCTCAGACCTACCCACACTTCACCCAAACAATGCCTCAGACCTACCCACACTTCACCCAGACAATGCTTCAGACCTGCCCACACTTCACCCAAACAATGCTTCAGACCTGCCCAAATTTCATCCAAGCAATACCTCAGACCTGCTCGCAGTAACAATAGCATGCTATTGTGCACACAGCACATGTACTTATGCAGTCAGTGAGCTTCTGATGCGACTACAGTCATGTCTCAATGCTTTCTGCTTAGCGTTCAGGGCAAAGGTAAGAGGCAGTGGGGTCAAGAAGCCAGGAAAATGACAGCACTGCTGAGGGCTCAGCAGCAGAGTCACATGGTGTCACTCAGACAGTCCGAAGGCATTTATGCTTGCTGTTCATTCGCCCGGATTATGCAGCTTACACTTTTTCTTTCATAATCTTCATTAATTTCAAGGGATGCCAGATTTATGGGTAAGCCGTTAAGAAACTGTCACTTTCTTAAATTCATTTAAGTTAAGGACAGTCTTATGGCAGTTTGACTGGGTTACCCCCCATAGCCTCAGATCAATAGCAATACATTCAGTTGTTATTGTACTATCGTATTTAACCTAAATGGATTGACACAATTAACCCGGCTCCAAAGCTGTTAGTCTTTTTTGCAAATCCCTGAATCTTAGCTGCATGCTGGCTCAGACTCTCTGCCTCCAGTAACAAGGCCAGTTAGGCAAATGGGCGTAGCCGAGCCTCCTGGGAGCTGAGATTAGTTTGCCTTCCAGATTATCACTGGATGAGGAGAAGTGACTCAGAGGAGATAGAAACCACACAAACTCTAGGCATGACACCAAAAAAAATAAATAAAAAATTTGCTCCAGGGCTGAACCGTGTACCATCCGTGGTGTCGGTTCTTCTTTATCGTGAAAATATATGGAAACAAACCATTGGGAGGATCTTACAGGCACTGCTGGTCCAGCTTTTAAATATAATGTATTGCTTTCATCATTAGTGGAGCTTTGCTGCATCCTGATAAACCTACTGAGGATTTGAATCATCGTCATTATCATCATCATCATTGTTTTGTGAATGGTTCCTTATATGTATACAAGATGTCACACAAAAACAGGTAACACAATCAGTAACCTTCTCCTGTCCAGAAGTTTCCTCAGAGTAAATTTCATATCTACTTGTATGCGCCACGGCTTCCCTCATTGGTATCCTGGTGTTTCACTTCAGACTGTTCACACAGATATTATTGTCATTACAATTTTCACAACAAGTCACAGTAAAAACCATTTATAAGCTTCAACAGCACTCCTATACTGATTAACCACACAATAATGTTGTACGCAAGAACAAAGAAAACAAACTAAAATCAGGCACACTCTCTATGAATTAGTAGTCTGCTATGGATGTACCCTGTGAACGATTAAATTCCTCGCTGGATTTCAATACGGAGACAAACTGTCTTGTAGGGAGTCCTAATGGCCATAGAAACACAAATCCATGGTTTCATTTTCTAAAAGATTCAATGCAGCATTTTCAAAAACAAGGATTAGTCACAGAATTAGACAAGCCACCATTCAATTTTCAGTGTTCCAGATTCTGCCAGTCGCTTGACTTTTTGGACCAGGAAGCTATTTCAGCCAGCCAGTGGATAACATATTGTAGTGACCCATCTACAAACGCTGCCTGACGCACTGATGTACACATGCACATTCATGTTTAAATGGGTATGTGAGTTGGGTGCCTTTGTTAACTGGGTGGTATGGGGGGGATGTTAGGTGGTATATAGGACATGTCATGCAGTTTTGCTTATTTCCGACCCCGCTCTCAACCCTTCGATAGACCTGTTTGTGTCAGGATATTAAAACTTAGTTCAAATTCATTTTATTCACTCTATACTATCACCTACTATTTTTCTTTTTTTTTACAGACCAAGGTTATTCTTGTAAATGTTACAATAGTCAGGAAGTATGATAATGTGATGTTCGTCTAATCGCAAAACACATCAGACACATGATGGTGGTATGGTAACTCAGTGAAGACACAATGAACCTCAGTGTAGACACATCGGGATTCAGGGCAGATGCATCAGGTCTTAGTGTTAGTGCAGATACATCAGGTGTTAATGCAGACACATTGGGTCTCAGGGCAGATACATCAGGTCTTAGTGCAGACACATTAGGTCTCAGGGCAGAAAATTGTGTCTCAGCACAGATACATTGGATCTCAGAGCAGACACATCGGGTCTCAGAGCAGACACATCGGGTCTCAGAGCAGACACATCGGGCCTCAGGGCAGATACATCAGGTCTTAGTGCAGATACATCAGGACTTAATGTTAGTGCAGATACATCAGGTCTTAGTGCAGGCACATCGGGTCTCAGGGAAGATACATCAGGTCTTAGTGCAGACACATTGGGTCTCAGGGCAGAAAATTGGGTCTCAGCACAGATACATTGGATCTCAGTGCAGATACATCCGGTCTTACTGCAGGCACATTGAGTCTCAGGGCACATACATCAGGTCTTAGTGCAGATACATCCAGTGTTAATGCAGACACATTAGGTCTCAGGGCAGAAAATTGGTTCTCAGCACAGATACATCGGATCTCAGAGCAGACACATCGGGCCTCAGAGCAGAAACATCGGGTCTCAGAGCAGATACATCAGGTCTTAGTGCAGATACATCAGGTCT
>JAOVYW010003238.1:0-14257 GCA_025775045.1 Hiodon tergisus | reverse complement strand
GCGCGCACAAAGTTGTAGTCGTCAGCGCTCTCTGAGCTGAGCCGGGCCAAGATGCTGACCTCGATCTGGCCCTGTCGAGCGTACGACGGGTGGTTCTTCAGGATCTTGATGGCTACGATCTCATTGGTGCCACGCTTCCAGCACTTCACCACCTGGCCGAAGGTGCCTCGGCCCAGAAACTCCAGCACTTCGTAGGTGTTGGCCATGGAGCAGAGGACCTCATGCTGCACCAGCTGGTAGTCACCCTCGCTGTTGGCGCCGCTGTTCTTTGAGGCAGCGGCGGGGACGGCCCCGCCGGCAGCGTTCTGGATCATGGGCGGGTGCTCCTCGACAATCTGCACGCTGCCGTTGTTCTCCAGCTCCTCGCTCTTGCGCTTAAGTCCGCATCGCTGGTAGGTGTCCAGCAGGCTTACAGTGCTGCGGCGGGTGAGGTTATGGGGTTGACCCACCCCACCGGAGGTGCTGCTGGCCGAGGCCACCACCACGTGCCGTGTGTTGGATGGGAAGACAAGCGTCTGCTCGTATGGGAGGGCGGAGCCAGCCACCTGGAGGGGGGCCTCAAAGCCCACCTGGGGGTCTGGCACGGTCTTGCTGCTCTGGCTGAACGCTTTGCTGTGCGTGCCGTACCCGGTCATATCCCAGGTAGAACCCTGCTCCACCTTCAGCTTCTTCACACTAAAGAAGGCCCTTGGCTGGAGGGTGTGATGGGGAAACACCTGCACTTGGGAGGCCATACCTGAAAGAGAGAGAGCAATGGAGAGGTGGAGAAGTGAAAGGATAAATGGTACGTTCCTTACCAGTCAAACAGATGCCACTCCAATACTAGCCTATACAGCAATATAGGTATTCAAATTCAAACATAGAGGGTTAGGGTTAGTCATGCACAGGAGACCACTGAACAGGTTCACAGTTTGTGACACAGAGATAAACAAACAGGACTGAGAATATACATTTTCCAGGGAATGGGTTGTTTTGCATTTGACGCAACCCTAAGTATAGACAAAAAAATGAATATACAAACCAAAATGAAAAGTGGTAAGCTCTCGGGAACGAGCAACTCTAACCAAAAACATTTAAATAATTGCCCTCGCACTGCAGCGTTCGTTAATATGTAGCATTGAAATAAGTGCAGAAAAGAACTATACCTATGCAAGTCTGAAGCTTTTCCCCAAAAAAGCACACAGACAAACAAATATCACTTGCTTTTTGTAGGGGTGAACAAGGGAAATGTTGAAACCATGTCAACGGGCATGCTGTGGGCCACCATTGTACCGTTGGTCGCCTGGTCATACCCTTGTTGCCCCGCAAGTGCTGCTACCCCCCCTGGGGTAAAGCCATTTCTCTGGATGATGCCCGGCCTGGGCTTCTACACTAAAAATAATTCAGACGGCGTCAGTGAGGGGGGCGCCGGAGTGGGAAAAACTCTCGAGGCCAATCACTCTTCCAAAGAGCATGCCCGTCCAGATAGACCACCCTTTGAGCAATCTACCATAACCAGGCACGGCCGGACGGACCCATTCTAAGCTAATCTTTCACAACCTGTCTGTATAGATGGACCAACAGATCAGATTGTTACGAAAGTCACATTCTTCGACGGCCGAATGTAGCAGTTGCTATACATAGGAAGCCGATGAACTTCCTGTGAGCTGAGAACATCTAAAGCGAGCCAGCCCCCTCGCACTCCCCCATTTTAAGGACTTAAATGAATAAATGGAGGGAGGTCAATAGGCGGGAATGTTATCTCCTGACTGCACCCACTGGCAAAAATGTTCCATACGGGGCCTCGCTGGAACTCCTATTCACCGCTCACTGGTCTCGCCCTCATACTAAAGGCTATTGTAGATTATTGTCTAAAGGGAAAGGTGGCGCCCAGTCAAACTAATCTTAAATTAACCATTAATTTGTATTCTTTCCAATAAGCTATTGTATGTGGCATTTTTGACATTTGAGGTTGAAGTTCTAACTACAAAAAATTCCATTAAAAAGAATGGGATTCTTTGAACGTTCCAAGCTCAGACTTCACGATTTTCTTGCATAAACGTGTAGTAGTAAATTGTGCCTTCCTGAAATTTACACATAAGGTAGAACATCATTCGAATGATGCAACTTTGAAAAAAATATTTTAATATTTATTTTAGATACAGAAGGTAATACAGCATAAGCCTGATTAATAGAACGTGCAGCCACACAAACTTGTTAATGTAAATTTAAACTGAGGCGAATTCCCGGCACACATTCATAGCATAGAATGCATAGCATAGCATCTCTTCTACAGAGATTCTGAAATTGATGACACAGAGGAATGGAGTTCAAATGAAACACTTCCTCCCTACCGGTGCCGTCGGGTCCTATACAGAACAGAGAGAGGGCTGGAAGAAAAGTACCCCTAAAATAAGGCACTTACAGGGATCTATACTAAACCACAGTAGCTAGCGCAAAACCGACTCACATAATAAATCGCTGGATTTCCTGAAACTAGTTTTTTTTTAACATTTGTCCACCCTACAAAGAGACATATTTGAAGACCTGCATTGTGAAATGCATCAATAACAAAACCACCCAAATCTACAGAGATTAGTGTCAAAGTACATTTTGACAGTAGCTAGCTTCCTTTGAGGAGCTTGGTTATTTAACATACATTTAAAAAGAACATAAAAGCATTTTAAACTCACATCTCCTCCTCCTCGTCCCCGGGTCCACATGAGCACTCTACTGCATCCTGAAGAATTCCCAGGAAACCTGAGGGTTTGGGACGGCCAGGGGAGGCGACACACTCCTTATTGCAGTCAGTCATGTGGCCTGAGTAGTGACTGGGAGCACTAACAGTTCCCTCGTCCTCAGACGTCAAGGACACTACAGACTCACCTCAAATTTGTTTAGAGCCTCAATACCATCCGAGCCCAGTGTTTCTAAAGAAAGCGGCCAATTCCAGCTCGCAGATGAAATCTTGTCCTCTGGTAGACTTGTAACGACTGATATGGGACTCCTTGTATGGTAGCGGCCTGGGTGAAATGAACCGTTAATTAATTGAGTGGCGCTAGTCTAAACAGAGCATCACCAACCGTGTCACTGGCTTTGACTAAGGCCTGGTTGTCCGTGGCCGCCCTAGCGCAGCAGTGCGGCTAAGAGTACGCCCTTTAGTGTAGAATTGCACACCTACACCACGGATGAACTCGCCACTCACCCACACCCCGCTGTGATTCACGAGGTGGTCACGGCCACCAGCAGCAGCTCCAAGCTGACGAGGCAGGAATGGGGAGGGGGAGGGATTTCCCGGAAGCAAACATCACACCCTACAAATCACCCTCCCTAAGCAGAGCAACCACAGGCTCCAGCCCCCTTACAGGAAACGGGCACGTCAGCCAGGGACTTAACACAATCTGGGAGTGTTTGGAGCCTTTCTTTAGCTGCGTTATCTCCCAGGGCAAGGCCCTTAATATCTCAGACAGAACAGAAGCCCAGCTCACCGGAAGCTTTGTTACAAGCTCAAACTGACGCCTGCCCCAGCCTCTGTGCCACAAACTAGAGCAGCCGTTCAAAGTGCAACGTTACTCCACCGTAAAGCTATCGGCCGAGCAGATTATACAGACGGGGAACAGACACTCTGCGCACAATGATGTATTTCTGGGGCAGATTATTAACAGGTCACCGAATTTCCCAGCCAGCATTGCCAGGATGTGATAGTGGAAAAGGGCTCCTGTGAGTCAAGACCAGCCGAGGCCTCCCGTTACTGATGAGTAAGGCCACGTGTGAATGAAATGATGGCTTTACACACGGAGCGTAGCACGCACCAGCATAGAGGCTGCCAAAGGCCACAGAACAGACTCACCACAGGACAGGTTTCACTGCGCAACCACTTCAGATCACCAGACCCATGCCATGGTGTTTCTACACAAATTACTGATTTCCAAGCAAACTGACATTCCAGAGGTGCAGTCAACAAACCTTTGAGCCCTGGCAGAACTTAAGGCAGTACAGTACAAACTTTTCAATGCAGATACAGATATGGGTCAAAGCCATCACAGCACTCGTTTCTGTTTCTGGTTCATAACTCATCTCAGCGCCGGGACAGCGAAAACCTGGGAGTGTGTGAGCAAACTGCTCAGTGCATTCTCTACCATCCTGCAAAAGGATGACTGCATGACAGACACAAGACGTTTGTGAAAGCCAGCAGGGTCTGCTGCCCTCGGCCAGGAAGGATGACGGCATTGATTACGACATCCACAGTGACAAAACCAAGGGAGGACCTCAGTGGAAAGGACCATCACAACAGGCTGGTTTTAACCAGACAGGGGCAAACAAGGTCCGAGCAGGAAGCTCAATTTCAACAGCCGAGTTAAAAATAAAAGCTGAGAAATAAAACCCAGACAGCATTCCACATACTTTAAAAAAATTTATTAATACATTTGGAATAGTGAAATTGTGTTAACGCATTTCAGCTCGTTGCTACGACTCCCACTACCTCACACGTGGAAGGATGAGGAAGTGCAACTAAGCTGCTCCAATCACAGTCGGCTATGAGCCACGATCTCTTTTCCACTCTGCAGGCTACACAACCTGCAAGAGAGGTTCAGCACCGATTGGAGGAGAGGCACGTCCCTGTCAAAGGAGAAGCCGGCATGAGACGCATTTTAGAGTCTAGGGAACCCCTGCTCAGTAAATTGTGTGGCGCCGCTGTACTCTCCTGGCCACAATCGGCAAATGGAATTAACTGGATTGGTACTGGCAAACTTTACCCACTAAGTCACTTGGGAGGCTCTGCATTCCAGTCTTTTGAGCACCACAAGGACCTGGGGCCTACAGGCAAGAGGCGGCAGTTCTCATCCCAACGCCATAACTGTGGCAGTGTCTGTGCAGCAACACACTAACTAAGACAAAGTGAAAGACTTCATTTCGGAAAGTAAGTTAGTTCTAACAGAAGGAATTATTTTTCACCAAACACCAGTATAGCTTTTCTTGCCTGATAATAGAGGACGAGGCCTAGCTTGGCAGTCCACACAGAATTTGCCCATTCGCCCCGCTCAAAGACGGGCTCCTTTCAAAAGTCAATTTCTTGAGATCAAAGCCAGGGTAGGGTGTCTCTGGGATTTAGAGGGCCCAAAATTGCCTCCTTTTTTGCTCTCCTGTGAAAATACTTAGAAAGCATGAAAATGAACACCAACCAAAGATTTCCCCTGCTGCGATACATGTGTTAATGAGTTTGTATCTGTGTAAACACAGAATACTCAATCGCGAATGTAGCGACTGACGGTTCTAAACCTATATTTCCTCAAAAATACAACCTGGTAATTAGCAGAGCCCCAGGAGGCTTCCATCTGAGCACCACTGATCACCCCTTTACGCCCCCCAACTCCTCAGTGAGCACCCTGAAGCCCCCCTCCCACTCCAGGAAGGGAGGGGAAGATCGTCTCCTGATGACAACCCAGTGTTACAGCCCCATGTGGAGCAGCTCGGTCTGCTAAAGCAACAGCCTCCTCTCCTGCGTTGGGCCAGGCTGCGTCTTCTGTGTCGGGGGCACGCGAGAGGCACCGGCGGAAAGGATCAAAGCCCTGATTAAAAATGGCCACTACAGGCTTCAAAGGCAGAAGGAAAAAGCGGGCTTTGGAAAAGAGGAGGGGAGAGAGAAGACATGAGACCGTCCTCCTGCCGATCCCCAGCACTCTGAACACACTCGCATGCAGCACATACAGGGAGTCTTTACTCAGGTGGCAGGGGTGACAGTTCACTAACAAAGGCTTTGTTTAAAGGCTTATTTACGCCCAGGTCAGCCTGCTGCTGGTCTACTAGTGATGGGCCTGGTCCCAAGGATATTAGGGAAGTCGTGGCACTGACTGCCCTGCAGGCATGGCGTGTGCGTCATGGTGACATGAGCCCAGGGCAGCTCAGTAGCTGGGTTAGGGGGGGAAAGCGATTCACTGGAGAAACAACCAGCAGTTCAAGCAGAGCAAACTCTGATCCAGTTCTGCAAAATCAAGCTCAGCTCAGCCCTCATTGAGCCTTGGTGAGAACTGCTGGCTCTTTCACAGGGGGGCACCAGTCAGAGGCAGGGATAGGAAGGCTCCGTACCCAACAGCACCTGTTGGGTGGGCTAGTGATTACCTCCAAAACCTGTTGTTACTTTTAAACAACTTAAATATTAAAAAGCTTTTAACTTGAACACACATCAGGAACTCCATCAACACCTACTGACCAACAGGCAGAGGCTCTATCTCCATTAACCCCCAACTTGCACTACTCACAAGGGAGAAGTACCCCAACATAAGCCCTAACCCTGAGATTAGCCATTATAGAACACTTGCAAGCACCTTAGGCACTTGGAAATGAAAACTCAAATGGAAAAAAATCTCATAAGCAAACAGAAATAAAAGCAGAGTTTCTCTGCAGAGTCCTGAGTCCTGCTGTCCTGCTACAAGCTGTCACTGTTAATCGCTGCAGGCACACTGAAAACAAACCATCAAATATTAGGGAAATAGGCCAACGTGGCCAGAGTGTTTCATTTCGAAACGGCATCATCATAAAATACAATGGGAAAGTAGGGGGGAAAGTAGAGCGTGGGAGGTAGTGAATTTGACTGGCACAAATCATTGCCACCCGGTACACCCAAAATCTCACCCAATCTGACAAAAAATGTCAGGTCATATAGCCTGGCTTTAGGTTGTGAGTCAGGATTCCTGTGGGAAAACCGGCCCAGCAGCACAGGGAAAAGTCCCTTCCATTGATTCCTGTCTCCCCTAGTCCCACTCCCCCTATCCGCCCGCACCCAGAGATGCACGCAGCTGAGAGGTGGCAGAGAGAAACCCTGTCGACTGTAAGGTTGTGTTCAGCAACAGTTACGCTGTTCAGACGTCGCAAAGGGACATTACCAAACAGGACACTGTTCCTTACATTGCTGGTAGCAGCCTGTGAGAACAAAGCGTTCAGCCAGCACCGAGAGTGAGGCTGAGCCTTAGAGGCTGGTCCGTGTGCAAGCTGGTTGAGAGGAAGCAGACGCTATAGTATCAACCAAATCAGCGCTGCATCCAGACATCTCCGCCGCAGTGCCCGTTAATGGCCGCGGAAAGTAATTAATTCTACTCACTGTTACCCGCAGTGGAGGTGAAAGCAAGGAAGTGGAATTTCAGCTAATTGTCTGTCAGGGAGCTGCTAACTCTCAACTTTCCGTTTTAAATGTTAACACCCAGTCAAGCTGAAAGCCTGTGTGAACTCTGCTGGGCCATTTCTAAACTAAATCAACCTGGTTGCAGCTGGTGGTGTAGTGGTTAAGGTGAAAAGTTGCCGGTTCAAGTTGTACCCTTGAGCAAGCTACTTACCAGTATCCAGCTGTAAGTGTGGATGAATGTAGAAATTGTAAACAACTAAATTGTAAACTGGATCAAAATTAGCCTAAGAAAACCAAACATAATACATCCACAGCAGTTGGCAAAACCATCACAGGACATTTTCATTATCCCATAGTGACTTGTAGGGTATTTACCCTTTCTAAAACCCGCCGAAAGTGAGAAGGATTTGAGAAGCATTTGTTTTTAACGGTAAGAATTCAGGCGATCGACTGAACAATTAGCGTGAGGAATGTTAAAGTATTCTTTTCGAGCGTCAATAATGTACTAAGCCATTTTGTCACGGGTCCGCACACACATTACCAATGCATGGTCCCACACTTCCGGACCACATGGCAACATTTCAGTTCACTTTATCTGGTCTGCTAGCCTGCGCTGTTCATAACTGGCCTCCAGACTTACATCAGCTTACGATGATGAAAATAACCCTAAGTAAAACACATTACGTGAATTAAAATGTTCTGTAAACAAGATTACACCCTAGATAACGTGTAGCGCTTTGTCTGGTTCCATGGCACATTGACACATGATGATGTAGGGCTCTCCAACTCCGGTTATCATGATTTGCTGAAGTGCAGGTAGAAACTATTCTCTGTTTACAATCTCACGCACTAACTTTCCTGGTCAAAACTGCTCTGAGAAATGCGCATATTTTAAACTAGTATATTTTACTTGACGAAATTGAAACTAAAAATAACACCAACAAAATTAAAGTGGCGTCAGTGTATTTTCCATCGTTTATTAGATGCAGTTCCTTATTTGTCCAGCAGAGGGGGCCAAGAAGAAACTGTCTTTTCGTACAATACATTGCAGGCAATTACTGCATGCTAAGTATTTTCTTCTGTTTAATAATGAAGTGACTTTTCACTTGCATCACCGGTTATTTCCATGTAACTGTTCTCTGGACTTTTAAAAACAGCCTAAGCGTGAAATGGAACCAAATAAATTTGAAAAGAACATTCTCGTATCAATGAACTGAGTTTATTTAATTTTATTGTGTTTTTAAATAATCATCCGCTATCTGTTGTCTCATATAAAGTATATCCTAAAACAAAACAAAAACTTTGCATTCTACGGCAAAATTACAAGAATTTAAAAAACAAATTATCCTCCCATTACTGTCCGAAATATAACTAAACAGTTGATGCACATGTATAGCTGTTGATATATATATATATATTATATATATATATAATATATATATATATATATATATACACACATACATACACACACACACCGATTTGTAAATTGAGAAAAAGTATAGCCATTTGGAAGAGCAGTTTCAACACATTTAACTTTTTTATAATCAAGGATACTGAGTGCTAACTGGGTTAATCACTCAAAAGCAAGATGCTGAAGCTGAAACAATGTTCACGTCATTAGTATTTGGCTGCCATTAAATTGTAGGGTATCGTACGTAAACAAAGGTATATATAATGAATGTGTTCTTAATAATCAACCCTATTTGTAAATAAACAACTAGGATTGTCGCGACTGCGGACGTCCTTCTGTACACTTTTCTCTCATCTGTCTCTATAATTATACATATATCCCTGTTATTTTGAACGTGTAACACCATCAATAATATTTAAATAAAAGAATACTGAAAATGAAAAATAAGAAATAAGAAAAGGATGCATTTAAATATCGCAAGTTAGCCGGCACCAAGTAATTGCTACCAGAAAACACTGGTACATTGCGCGATTGTTTAGAAGGAAAATGAGGGAAACGGTTGAGAATTCTTAACGTACGCATCAACAAATGGTATATGTAAAAATTCAATACGTAATAAAATATTTTAATAGCCACTGCACATACAAAGATGATATGTAATGCCTATGGTTCGGTTGCTAGCTTCGTCCGCAAGCTGACCATATCATAACCACAGATGGTACTACCAAATAATGAAGATTCTCAAATGTTCAAGTACCCTACCTTCGTATACGGGGGCCATCGGTGCGGGGACTGCTGTTATTCATGGCAAAAAACGAAGGGAGACTTCAGCTCAGAACTCAATAAAAATCTGCCATCTTGAGCCACTGGCACAGTCGCTGTCTCCTGCATTACTAGCCCAGTTCATCAGGATTTTAAAAAAAATTCTCCTCCAGGATACTATTCCATTGACCGGCTCTCGGAGCAAACATCAGAGGAGGATTTCTGCAAACAACCCCCCTCCGATCTTTAATTATTTTTGGCTCAAAAGTTGAGCCAAATTGCAGGTTTACCTCAGCTAATAGCCGACATGTCTGTGGAGTCCCTGCAAAAGTTGCAATGGAGAAAGCGCAGGGAGTTTGGCTATAATGGAACGACTATCGAATCGATCGCAAGAAAAAAATCCAATAGGATCCTGTTAGCTCCCCAGACAATCATTAAATCCAAGCGCTCTCGTTATTATGTTGCATGTTTTAAAAATCGATAAAAATTCACACCTGCTCATTCTAAATAGGCGTAGTGTTACTTAAACCATCGACATGTGAAAGGACAATTTTAATTGTCCTTACTGTTCATTAAGTGCAAATATTTCCCACTTATAATTTTTCCTGTTTATTTGGAAGCTATTTGTGATTTTAATAGAAATATACAGGCTGGCTAATTATTGTAAACCTAATACAAGACCCATTTTGTAAACAAGGGCAGTAAGTACAGAATAGTTTGTGTGATAGTCACAACATAGCCTACGTATTTTCTGATGATTTACAAAGTCCACTCAAATGGCCTCTTGCGTTAAACCCACCCGCCTATACTTATATTACACCTAACACAATTTATCCCGACCATGACTTTAAATATGAACATTTTTTAAAGCGATGAACAAACACGGCTCATTGACACAAGGACGACGTATTGATTTAGTTGTATGATTCGAGGTTCGATAGGTCTTGCCTATATTAAACGCTTTTGTGACGACATTGGATTTTCACGGAATGAACTAGAGCGGAATCGGATTATACTATCTCGCATTGATGTGAGTAATCTGTAATTTACCGGTGATCTGGAAATTACTCAGTGCACTTTTTACACTGGAGTCCGAGACCGGGAAATAACTAACACTCGTACAAATGGATGAATAATCATGAGTGAAATAGACATAAAACATAGCCCATGTCCAGTCAGTGCCTGTGACTGACAGTTGCTTACTTAAATAAATGTTGCCTTTACTGTACAATCGCAAATAATAGACCTACGGTGGCCACTCAGTGATTAGTAACCACACTTTGAGAACGAATAAACAGTCATTTTGGTGTACTTAAATTAATCATTTTGTATATTTCATTACAAAATACTCAGTTCAGTTGTTGTTTTTACATTTTGATTTAAAATGACATAACACATTGCATTTGATTAATTTAAAACTCTAATTTGAGTAACGTGGATATCGATAAATTTACCATTCTTCATAATTTTTCCCCCTTTTTTTATTTTTATTTATTGGGTGGGGGAGGGAATCTTGTGGTAGTTAGCTCCATTATGAAGGCAGGCGGTAAAACATAAACACAACTGAGTAATAACACCAGGCATTTTTCTTTATAAACCATGATTCCCGGAGAGCAATAGCCGCTCTGCCGCACGCACAAATGTAGTTTTTACATATCGATAGGAACTACATTGACCAGAAAACAATTTACCTTCAACAAGGACTCTTGCTTCATACAAAGTCGAAAGCAAGTAAGTCTCAAATAAAAAACGATTTCTGTTGTGCAGGCAAATTTATAAATTCACGCTCTGTTTAAGTTTCTCTTCTCTTAAGCCACACCATCATCAAGTTTTTATAGTATCTTCACTTAACGCAGATAGATTTAGCAAGCGTTGGTTAATGAACAACAAACACTCCCTCTAACGAGATAAATTTTATATTTTTAATATGTGACATATTTATTTTATTTATTTATTTTAATATGTTTCTTATTTAATGTAAATGTAACTTGCTTGGCTCACTGAATATATTGTCAACGATAACAAAAATCAGATCCTTAATCAGACTTTGCAAGTCAACCAGCAACACATTTTATTAGCATATTGTTAGGTACAGGTTTTGACTGTAACGTTTCAACCGCTGATTTAAATGATCAATCAAATATGGGATATATTTGAACGCATTGTTCATGTGAACAACGCCAGTGTGTCATTTATAATATAATGATTTTTTTTAAAGAAGTGAAATCTAAATCGCAAACTGGAGTGGAAGATTGTATTCTGATGCTGTGGGTTTGGTCGGCCTCGCTAGAATGCTGCATTGGTGTTCCGAACTGAAACGTTCTAACCGTTAACTGCAGCGGCATCGTTAGCAACGGGATTCTGAGTCTTTAGCCCCGAATTAGAAAATGTGAAAAACTCATCGGTAGCGTAAAACGTCATTATAAGCAAAAAATCACATGGTTGTGTATAATAAACATTCCCTTTCATCAAGACAGGGCTGGGGTGGTTACCTTTCCTTAATATATCTATATCTATATATCTAAAGTTACTGTAGCTGGCCAGATTTTAGGTAGGCACGGTTTTACCTGACATGAAAGACTTTGCCCACAAAACAAACAACAGATAACGTTTTCTTAACGACAAAGAATTAGATTAGCTTTGGCCGATCCGCAGAACTAGCTAGCAAAGTAAAAAATGGATCCAATATTTTGTAGAAGGATATATGGAACCTACATGTAAAATTGTTGAATAGTCTGATCAGCGTGTTTCCAATGGAGAGAGTCGACGTGCTTTCTTGTTGCCACACTGATGCGCTTAGATAGTTCACAAAAACCCGCTTTCAAATTGATATTTGAAATCACAACCAAACAAGATTTATTAATTTCACTGTTGACTGCAGACACTAGAGTGGATTCATAGCTCTCTGATTTTGCTCTTCCGTGGTGGATGCGCGGAATTTGTTTTGTCTTCCCTTGCGCTGGTTAACCTCAGTGAAGAAACATTCGGGCAAAATTTATGGAACTGTGGTGCTTAAGGGTTAAGGTTTGCCCATGTAATAACTGCAGTTAAAGTATGTGATCAAAAGTTTATAGCTCTCAAATATGTATGAAGGCTATTGGAGGTGTAGGATAACTGCACGATGTCATTCATCTATGTAATGCTCATTTTGCCTGGGTAATTTATGGAAGTAAACTCCTTTGGTTCTGAAACAGTTCATTTGGATTTTTGGAAAGTGGCAAGCATTACCAACAGTCAACGATTTACTAGTGAGCACGTTAAACTTTGGTTTTCCCGATGTCTTCCAGAGGTCTTCTGGGTTGCTTTATTAAGATACACCACTTTAAAGAAGTTTCAGAAATAGTCCTTTATGCCAAATGGAATCTATTTAAAATCTATAAGGCAGGCAAATCTTTTTTGCTTTATTAGTATGGCGGACTTGATTATTTATTAGGGTATGTATATGGATGTAAATGAGGTCAGATGTGCAGTAATTCAGAAAAAAAACAATTTGACGCAAGTGTTCGGTAATCGAGGCCAGAACCTAGGAATTCATCTCTATTTTCTCTGTCTTGAACACATGGGCTGAGGCCTACATTCGAGACGGAGAACCTTTTATGAGGCTAAGGTCGGCAGATCCGAGCATAAGGAGATTCTTTAGGCGCGGTGACATTTAACACGAGACTGAGCGGGATTTTAATTAATGCGCTTTGTGTTTACACTAATTGACCAGTCTCTGGTGGGGGTTAGTTCCGCCTGGCTTGTCACAGGACATTACTATGATGCATGGGTCTGAAAACCTCGGGGTTGCCTCTTTGCAGAAAGCTTTTTTTATATTGAAACTGGAATGGAATTGGCAAAGCCTTAAATCACTTACTATTGACTATATGTACTATAGACATTCTAGTTTGTTTATAAAGACCTGAAAAACTAATGTGTGGTGCGTTTTTGTTTTTGACAGAATAAATTGCTGAGTAATTTTCAATCCTAAAACAATAATTTCAAACCATTTCTCAGCTCTGAATCTGCTTGCTCCTTCTGTTTTAATTTTGTGATGTCTGACGTTTTGCAAAGTGGACCCGGTCCTTTACCCGCTCATAGTCGCTCATGTCTAGTGACCATTGCCCTACCTTTGACCCCATAACCTGCGACCTCTGTTATTCAGTTACAAAGGTGATCCTGTTATTGAGTTACACTGTGGTATATTTTCTGCGACACAACCTTTCCTCTTGTAAAGTAGGTGTTTGCAGGGATAAGGTCTGAACTTGCTGCCTGAGAGGCTGTGACTGTGATTGCCTTCCCATGTTTGCAGGAGTTTGGTGACCAAGCGGCCCATTGCTGTACGGTCATGGGGGCTGCTGCAGACCTTCTGGAACTACTCCCCCTGGAGCCCAGCTGGTCCTCCATGTCCATGGCTCTGCTGCTGACCTTCCTGGGTCTTCTGTACTGGTGAGTGACGGGAGGGGCCTGAGAGATCACTGCTTTATGATTAGCCACGACATGCTAGCCGACCTCTGCTCAGGATACTGAACACTGCACTGTGCTAGCGGTGATAGTTTCCCAGACGAACCGAAAGAAAGAAATGGAGTATTCATTAAAATAGTTTACTAGGCAAAACATTTCGGTTTAAATATTTAACTAAAAACAAATGGTTGTGGTAATGTGGCAACATGAAAATGGAATCTATTTAACATGCATAAATAGCAGGAATAGTGTTTAACGTGAAAGACATGGCTATTTTCCATACTTAGTGACAGTATGAGAAAAGGGCTGAATGTGTCGCAGATACCAGAAACATACAATCCTTAATGAACGGATGTTAACTACTGAAACTTACGCAAAGCTGCCCTGCAGTCCACTTTCTTTCATTGGCAGATAACATTTTTGGGCCAGGGCTTGGTGCTGCTAATAGCATTTTTATCCTGATGTATCCCTAAACAATCTTCGCTCCAGTTTCTCTCTCTTTAACTTACTCGGGGGGGGGGGGGGGGGGGGGGGGGGGG
>JAOVYW010003237.1:0-13002 GCA_025775045.1 Hiodon tergisus | reverse complement strand
GTAGAGAACCATTCTCAAAAGGGGGAAGCTTCTTGTAGAGAACCATTCTCAAAAGGGGGAAGCTTCTTGTAGAGAACCATTCTCAAAAGGGGGAAGCTTCTTGTAGAGAACATTTTGTTTTTTTCCGCCCAAACTAATTTTATTGCTGAACACTTATCCAACTAAGGCAGCTGACACTATATTGCAATCTGTTACCATGTGATGGGATCAAAGGGAACGTGAGGAGGGTAGCAATGAAGATCACACTCTACAGCAATTTGCCAGGTTAAAGTAGTAACAAGGCGTCCAATAAAAATCCTTTGAGTTTAGTTTGCCTCACCAACTTCAAAAAGGCATTTAAGACCATCTGGTTTATTTTAAAAGCATAGTCATGTAATATGTCGCACATTTCTCCGATAACTAACTCTGATAAAGAACAATAGTAAAAGTGTTGTTTTGTCTGCTTTCTTAAATGTCGTCTTCTCCTAGCCGCAGTCTTAATTCCTCTGTTGGTTTTTTGCTGTTGCAGTGCGGAAGTGAACCTGAACTACAACCGACTGTACATGGATGTGAAAAAACAGTACTTAAAATTTCTCGGGGCGCTGGTGAGTTTCAGTTGAGTTCAGTGCTGACATTAAGATGACTTCTCTTTTGACCTGATGGAGATATCAGAGATCCACCCCATCTGTTCTCATGAGTTCAGCCATTTTTGTTATCCGAATAATTTTATTGACACTTTTTTGATTCTCCTCCTCTTCTCCTCTCCGCAGAAATATCGTGTGCTGGTGTACAACGGCGATGTTGACATGGCCTGCAACTTCCTTGGAGACGAGTGGTTTGTGGAGTCCCTTCAGCAAGAAGTTAGTTTCGCACCCCTCATTGATAATGAGATTAAGTACTTCTATCCTTATCACTCTGAGTACTTGAGCTCATTTTGTGTTTCTGTCGAAACGCACAGTGCCCAATGCAGAATGTTGAGGTGAAAGCTGAATGGAGAGACCCTTTCTTCAGCGGTTACTCTTTATCGTGCCATTGCTTTGACGCAGACATCGTATGGCTTTGTTCTCTGCTGGCTGGTACGGGTGTGTGTTTGGGCTGTTCGGTTGACGCGATGCCCTGTGGTCTAGGTGCAGGTGAAGCGTAGGCCATGGCTCTACGATGCTGGAGATGGCCAGCAGGTGGGCGGCTTTGTCAAGGAGTTCTCCAACCTTGCCTTTCTCACTGTCAAGGTAAGCGTGGCGGGTCCCTACGGCTGGCTGCCAGGTCAAACGCTGGCTAGGCGCAACCCACAAAATATGTTGACATGGTCTCTTCCCTGTGTTGAGCCTTACTTCATAACAAGATAGTGACAAGAAAGTTGTATTTTGCTTCATACATGTATGTAGCTGGTATGATGCATAATGTACTAGTTAACTAGTTAAACATTTCACTAAAGTTCTCCTTTTAAAAAATAAAATTCTTGAAATTATGGAACTTCTGTTTACCTTACAGGGTTCAGGGCACATGGTCCCCACTGATAAGCCGATAGCCTCTTTCGCGATGTTCAGCCGTTTCCTGAAGAAACAGCCTTATTGAGATGAGGACGCGAACACGCCCTCCATCTTACCTCTGTCAGGGCCTGGTACAATGAGGAAGTCCTGCCCTGCGCTACCTGAATCTCCAACCACGGTTGCCATGTTGGTTTTCCTTTTCTGTCTGATTCTTCTCACCGGCAATGTGCACTGTGAGCCGTCTGTTTTTCTGTTAACTTGAGGAGTGGGGTAAAATTTGCACTAGCTCACTGTGAATTGCATTGGGCTATACTAATATAACTGCACAAATTTGTTCTTTACTAGTGTCAGATTATTTTGTATCATTTTAATTCTGGGACCAAATCAAATCTGTGGCTACCCATTAATCACGCATAACTGTGTTCAGTAGCTTTTTCTGTTTGAGGAAAAGTAATAAAACGCTATTGAATACAATTTTTTTTTTAATGCGATTAGCGGGTCGTCAAAGAGCTGCTTTTGCATCCCTCTTGAATTTGCAGTAACGGACAAATGCTAATTGTAAGCTTGCAAAAGTTGGATTGCCAGATGGTAAATTTGGATTCTCAGGTAAATGTAGTGCTTCTGTTTGTGAAGTTTGCATCCTTGAGAAATCGAACAAATTCCAATTTGGTTAAATACACAGGGATCAAGAGCCTGCCTGATCAAAGCAGATGGCACCATTCAACTTGATAACTGTGTGTATATATTTAGCCTGGTCAGTTTATTTAAATTTTAGTTTTGAACCAAGAACTAAAATTGTATGGATGTCATAAAAGGGAAAAAATATATAATTTCACTAAATTGCCATTTTGCCTTTTAGTAACTGAAACGTATCCATAGCTGTAAAGGTACGCACACACAGTGTTGGGAAAGATGACTGTTTCTTATTGTGCCGTAGTGTTTTGTGTCAAAGGCAAACCTAGGTAATGTTTTTTTTCTTTCTTTTTTCATGCTCAGAAATTTAGAAGGTGTTGGTGTACTCATGTAAGGCAGTCTTCACTGTTCAGATCAGTGGGTGGGCCTTTTGAGCCATTTTCACAACGTTTTGTTTTTAATTTGAATAAACTTTTATTTTCTCTTTAAATGTGTCAATTGATCTGTTCCTGTTAACATGATGGATAGATGACATTTTTCACTTCGCTCTTTAGTTTACTCTAACATAGGCTAAGATTTACTTTAAAATTGAACATTGAAAACACTCTCCAATCGTCCATGATTTGATTTATTAAAATAGCTAGGCCTCAAACATAATTCTGTAAATACTGGAGCATTTTTAAAATTAAAATAAAAACGAATAACCATTACATAACCAAATGTCAAACTAAACTCTACTACCACGCTGTCCACTCTTTAGTTCTTGTCAAAGCGTCCATCAATCTTGTAGAAATATCTGAGAGTCACAGAACTGCTCTCCAGTACTTTAGTTTTTTTATTGAATCTTCTGGATTAGGAAGGAAAAAAAAGATGGTTATGGTGAGATGATCCCACCTAAATGTAATCTTTCATGAAAACCTTGGTCACCACTGGGATTTGCCATTTATTAAGAAAAGAAAATTAATCACAAATAATTAACTTTTTCCTGTTACTGTTAGTTATGTTCTGAAAGGTAATTACAAGTCACAACTGGTTTATATTTGTTTAAAATGTATTTAAACAAAATGTGTATGGTGTTGTGTAAATCATAGTGGAAGATACAATTGTAAATTAAGTTTATGTTGCTAATATACATTCCTCTGTGCATTATTGTTTGAGAATATCAGTCAATGTCAATGCTTTTAGCATTGTGTGTACAATTAATCATATACCGGCACGCAATAATTCAGTTTTGCCAGGAAAAAAAAAAAAGGTATTACTTCGACACAGTTAAAATTTCATGAAAATGTGAAATAAGCAATTATTAAAATACATTTTATGCTTTTAAAGAATTCTCAGTAATTATCTTTATACAAACATTGATATATTTCAGTAAATAAAATACTTTGTTACCTTAAAATAAGGGTTAATGAAGGATTCTAAATCAACAATTTCTTATACAAAGTAATCGCTCCCTAATAAACTTAAACATCCTTGTTCTTTTATCATCATGAAATCAAAGGTTTGTTGTTCACTATGAGTTTTAATCTATTGTTTTCCTATAGTTAATCTTGAAAATAGAAACCCGTAGAGGTTGAAAACAGAATATTAAGTGCTCTGATTCCTATTTAATTATTAGTAAAAAGATTTACTTGTTATTTATTTGTTTATGCATTTGTTTTTTATCGGACTCCGTAATAAACGTGGGCCTTACTACTGGCCCACATTCATTACTGTACGTCTGCTTTCAAAAATGCCCCCTTTCTAATGATGACGTTATTGACTTGGAGTTAGAAAGATGGAATTAGAGGAGAGTCCTGTTTGTATTTGAAAGCTGCAGTTTTGAGTACTTGCTTGTGTGTCTCCAGAAAGGTGAATTGTTTAGTGAGAGTATAAAATATATTTTAAAATACGTAGATTAAGAAGATTAAGAAGAGGGTTTGATTACGACCACACGTGAGTTTCCTGCACAGGCGCCCTATACGACACATCTAGTAATCACTCATTGTTTGGGGAGTGCATGCGTATCTTGCTTTATGAGGTACCAGCGAAGCTAACTTTGAATGTAATTTTTGGAATCGTGCATTCTGTTCTGTGGCTGGAAATCCGTTGTGGAAGTTTCTTGCGCAGCGTCCTACTGAGCAGCAATTTAAAAAGTGCAGGCCTGTGTGGAAATGATCCACTGAACTCTTTGTCACAGTACATTTGGGAAAGCAATGACATAAAAGTGCAATGCAGACACATCTAACCGCGCACAAAGTGGTACGAATGGATGAGTTGCCGCCTGCGGTGATTGCTGGCTGGTGGACGGCTGGTCATCTTTCTCACGCCAAGGTGCTGTTGTTCTGCAGATACTGGCGGTTTTTCTCGATCACCTCTCTGAGACCCTTGCTGAAGTGCAGGTTTGCTCCAATGATGATGAACCCCTGTTGGAAGTCGAGATAGGAGATGGTTGGAAGCCTCATAACTTCAACAAAGTGACACGTGTGGCTCACGCAATCTGGAAGTTTCGGTTTTCAGACCTGCTGTGTTTAAAAAAAAAAATATTTTGAAACACCAATTCAATTCCGAGCTAATTGTCTTTGAAACAGCTATCATTCCACAGTCTGTTGGCCACATAGCGGTGGCCCACAATTGGCAGAGAACCACCTGTGCTGGGGTGGGTGTGCTCTCCCAAGTACAAACCTTAACCTGGTTAAGAACCTGCCAAATCCAGACCACAGATCTCAGTTTGCTCTCAGACATAAGGTTTTACCGACTCAGCCACTAGGCAGGTCTAAAGTGTTTTTTAAGAAATAATCTTCTCTTATTTGATAAAAGGTGTCTTAGCCGTTAGACCTACATTGTGATACTCAACCACTTCTTCTATGAAGTCCATCCCTTCAGGCAGTGGGATCTGAACTCCTTTCTTGGTGCGATCTGGAATTGACAATTTGAATATGATTCAGACGTGCGCGTAAATAAGCATGGGCCAATGCACAAACGCATACCGACTGGCAAAATCACCGACAAAATCCAGTAAACAGACACATAATGACATAGACACTTCACCGGGTGGATTTTAACGAGCTCCCTGCAACATGCGTTACATCACGGGTAAAAGGAGGGTAATACTAGGCCAAAGCCCTTTGATACTTACTGTTGATGATGGGCACTACAGAGAGCTGCAACATGGTCTTTAGGGGCCCCTGCAGAGGAATAAGCTAAAGAACAACGCGTGCATTTAGGTTGCACCTCAGACCCAGGTTCACCTTAGCAGTCAATAAAAACAGAACAGGTTGCAGAAGAGAATGTAGCAGGATCTCACCGCTAATGACTCCAGTGCAGATTGGTTGGAGTAGATTTTAAACCTGTCGAGAGAAGTCATAATGCAGTTGTTCAGTATGTATTTCCTAACGATGGTTAGAGCATTGTGATACCTATGTCTAGTGTCTGAGTGGTCTGCAAGTGCATGTCCACACCTCCTCAGGTCCATCTGAACAGCAAGCCGCTTTCCCTTCATGGCCACCTTGGCATTCAGCTTGGATTCCTACAAGGGAGAAGAGAAGAGGACATGTTGCCTCGCGTCAGTGACCCAGTCTGGCGTAAATCAGACGACTCTCCCAGACGTATGCGTTGCTTTCAAGCCCGGCTTGTCAGCAAGGCTGGCTTTTCGGCAGACAGGGAGAGAAGAGGTCTTCCGCAGCCAGCGCCCTCACCATGGTCATGCTGCTGAGCTGGACCGGAGGCTGACCAGCAGGCAGCAGCATCACGGTCACCACCGCGGTGACGGCCACGCTGGCTCCGGAGGTCTTGATCACGCAGCGTGGAGCACTTGTCACTTTCAGCTCCAGGGCCATTGGGGAATCCACCATAGCGGGGTTCTTATGGACAGAAACAAATAAGCAGCTGTTAGCTATTGTTCCGAGAGACAAATAAGCAACTTTGTTTCAATACAGAGAAACAAAAATATCCCCCTTTTCCGTGCTTTTACAGAGAAACAGAGTTGGCCTGGGTTCTTGCCCTGGGTTCTTGTTGGGGGAGACAAATAAGCAGCTTTCCCAAACACGGTTTCCCACAGCCCTCAGACCTCTGCTGGACACGTTGTTTGTTATGACTTCCAACATTCGTGCTCACCAGCATCATAATTGTGCCAAAATACGTCGTCCTCAGGAGCATCTCAAGATCCTTCGGCATCTGAAAACATAAGATTTTATTTTCTTGTAACTACGCAAAATACATTTTTGAAATACTTTCATGCCTTGTTTGAGTATAAGGCCCTTTCACTGCTATTCCCTGGGCTGAATACTTATGCTGTATGTGATTATTGGAGACAGATTCAATCTCTCCATTGCTTTTGTGTGCCAGTAAATTTGATTTTAAACCAGCAGACAACTGCCTACCAGCTAGTAATGTAATACAAAGCAGTTCTGGTTTCAGTTCTCTTGAAAAAAACGAATAAAGAGAGAAAAATGCTTTTCAGTTACGTAACAATCACAGTCTAAAGTGCATATGCTGCACTTCTAATAAAAAAAACGTGTTTGTTTCGCTGTTGCAGAAAGATCTTGATGGATTATTTGAAGAAGGTGGATCAATAGAAAGTCAAAGCTGTAATGGGAAGCAGTGACTCTCCTTCAACAAGCCAGCGTTATTGGATTGTCACAGACAACCGTAGTGCCTTTTGGCTATTTCATCGGATCATGTGGTCCTGCCTCTGTGTGTTCATTTATAGTGGGTGCAAAGTTTCGCGTTGCCACTTTTCAAGCAATCAGGAGACAGAAAGTGCGTGCAGTGCTTAATTTAACATGGATATGAAGCCCCTTTAAGAAATATTGCATTAATAGGTAACTCATAAAAGGAGGAAAGACAGAATTAAATAAGCGCATGGCAGTTCTGATTCACGCTTACCCGTTCATTGGCGATCAGCATATTGAACACCCCTGCTTTGAAGTAGGCGTACATTCCGCTGTCGAAGAAGTACTCTGATAGGGCCAAATAGACCATGCGGTCATACTCCCGCACCACTGGGTAGACTGCGTAATTCACCATGGTGTCATTCTTGTTCTGGAGGTCATAGAACATGCCCTGCGGAGCCCAGAGGGCAAGGAAGAGAGGAAGGGTGTGGCTTCAAAGCGACTGGCTCAGCGAAATGTGCAGCTTAGGGTTTAAAAATGAGAAAAAACATTTCAAAATGTAAATTGGTTAAGTTGCCCATAAACTTCTATTGTTTTCTCGCCTTGATTACACAATTTTTCCATGAGTAAGTTTATATGTCACTTACCCTGAAATCCATATCGAGGCTGCTACTGGTGACAACAGGGTCATTCAGGAGAGAGTAGTCAATCCCCACGTACTTGTCCACCTCGGTGCAAACTGGACCAAACCGTGCACAGACACAGACACAGACACAGACACAGACACAGACACACAAACATGATGCAATATAAGATTACACTTAATGGCAGTAAAAGTTAATTAGAAAGTCGGAATTGATTTGCGTAAAGATTTGTGCAATCCTCCACATTGACTCATGCATTTTTGAAAAGTTCAGTGAGACCAAATTTCATTGTGGCTCATGTTTTATATTGCATTAGAGCACTCTTGTCTCAGTGGCTGGAGAATGCATATTTATAAAGCTTCCAAAAAACAATAAAACTGTTGTGGTGTAAAGTTATTAATTTAAACATCACCGCATGTGAGAACAGTCGATTCAATTAATAATGTTTCACTACAATACAATATTTTTCAGTGTATATCTGTTTCACTTTAAAAAAAACTACTGGTATCATAATTATATTTCTGTCTGAGATAATAATCATTAGTTTTGATACTGCTTAATTTTACTCACACTCTTACCTGGAACTGTGTCTAACAATGAGTTAATCAAAACCAAGCCAGCGTGGTTCATAGCTGGGCATATCTGAGAAATAAACACAATAAACAGATAAAGGATTGTAGACTGACCTACATGTTTATAACACTAATAACTTTTTCAGAAGGAAAACCGGAAGAGTCCCTACCTGCTGGTTTAAAATGAAACGCATTCCTGTTGTCAGGAATGTAGCCAAGAATTCATAAACCCTCCTGCAAAATAATATATATATATATTTTTTTTAACATCCAAAACACACAAACAAGTACAAGTTTCTTGACATACACATTGTAGTTGATATACAAAACGGAGGAAGCAACGCTTAACAATTTAATTTGATTTTGTAAACGAATTATAATTTAATTAATCTGTGGAGTTTATGTAAAGACAAGTAGAATGAATAAGTGACAGGACTCAACATCAGACAGGACATTTGGTCAAGCTTTCACGTGATCAAGGTGTTCAGAGTAGCTACTTAGTTACCCTAATGTCCCGCTAAACATGGCGCGCATTTTAGAGATGGAGGCGTCGCAGGAGATGTTGGAGATCTTGAGACGGCCAGTGTCATCCCGCACCATGTGTAAAGCAGAGTGGATATTCACCCCTTCAGCTGAAGCATTGATGGAGCCCACGTCATGCCTGAGAGACACAGAATAGCCAATGTGACAGGAAATTACTTGGTCATGGCTAAATATGCAAACAAAAATCCAGAAAAATGTATTTAAATGCGCTAGAAACGTAAGTCCTTGCATGCCACGCATCATTCATTAGGAATACATGCAAGGTTACCAAATAAATGACGCGTGTCACGGGATGAGGTCCAGAAAACATTCCTGGCTTAATCTGAACGCCTGAATGCCATATTTTCAGACGAGAGAGGACATCCGGTTGTTTATCTAAGTAGATCATAATATTTACATACATGAAGGGTGAGGGAGTTTACTCACAAGAACCAGTAGATTATGTGACGCTGGAAGCTGAGAGAGATGGAGGAGTTGTAGACCTCAAAGAGCAGACCAACATCTGGCTGGAATTGCAGGTTTGCATAGGTGAGGTTTAACTTGTTGATCTTCACACTGTGGTGGCGGTGGCAGTGGGAGGGGGTGCGGGGTAGGACATATGTACATAACGCAGAGTTAAGGAATGGCGGAGGCTGGACTTCTTCACCAGACGCAGTCGCGTGAAAGCTCCTGCACTTCAACGGTAGCCAACTCAAAAAGGGGCACGTCCGGGGGAAATATAGGCACGTGCGCGGTGTGCGGTGGCACGGTGCGGCGCTTACTCGGTGATGCTGTACTGGAAGTTTCCCTCCTTGCCCTGCAGCTCTGGCATGATGATGTTCGCCAGTTCCTCCTCCACAAACTTCTGGGTCTCGTATTTTACTGCGTGAAACATAAGCAGGCGTGGAGAGAGGGCGTGGGGAAGAGAGATCATGGGTATGAATCACGGAGGGACATCGCCACAGAAGGAGAGCTTTGGTGGACAGATGCAGACAGAGCAAATTTAGGTGGTGGTGGCGGTGGTGGTGTTTAAACAAGGTGGTGTGGGCGGTGGAGATGTGGAAGGAAGGGGAGGGACATTCAAAATGTCAACAAGACAGTGAATAATAAGGTTCATGTTGAGATGCTAATAAAGCTAATAAGTTTTACGCATTTCAAGGCCTCTGGATGTAATCCGAATCTTGCAGCCAGGGGGCTCAGCATCCATCACGGCAATGAGGGAGAGCAGGAAGAAGACGGACGCTCTACAGGCAGGCATGGTTTCTCTGAGCCTGAGTGACACAGACAAAAACAACATGAAGAGTCAGTGGTAACAATTGAATCAGCTAACCCGATAGGTAAGTTTATAGACTTTTGTTCTGATCCTATGAAATGTTATCTGTTGCATGGTCATTTCTTTCATCCTCCTTCGTTACAGCTCCTCATTAGATTTATTCAGATCACCGAAACAACTTGGTTTACAAAGAAGTGACGCTCACACCGTCACCGTTCTGGTAATATTGATTTGAGGGACTTGTGATGAAGGTCCCAGAAAGCATCCGCTTACCTGTTACCTGGTTGTTTTCGTTTTATCCTCACTCTGAAAAAGCAAACACGACGCATACCACACATTTAACACTGCACTGTGACACACATGCAGAGCTGAGAGTTTCGCAGCACACCCATGCACTTATGTTTACATGGGCCCTGCCATCCTGGCCAGGGAATTAAGCCACGATCTCCAGTAATTCCGTCTTGACTCATTTTAAATAGCACCGGAACATTCATTAAATCTTTTATGTTACTATTGTGGTCCTATTTTACTGCATGGCTATAAACATGCAGATTGACAGGACAGGCGCATTAATCAATGTTTCTCTGTAGCTTAAGCCAGCTGCACCTGCTGCTGCGTTCTCCATCCCTCTCTGTATCTCCCTCTCTAACCATCCCTCACTGGCACTCAGGGTTCTGCACCAAAATCTCACAGCAGCGCTGGTGATGTCATTTTACTCCGGCGGTAACATCCGAAACACTCAACCAAATTCAGAGAATGAAAAAAACCCCCAGCCTGTTTTCCTTGCCTTTTTAGGGAGTCTTAGCAGTGTGCGAATCTCTGACCGTCAGCGCGTCAGGCTTGCTGTGTTGTCACTGGCGGTGTGAGCCCAGCTCCTGACTGGGAGATTGCGCTGCTCTTTGTCTCCGGGAACAGCAGGGGCAGCACTGATCGCTGTAGTTACTCCCACAGGCGGGGCCGAAAAGACTGAAAGCGTGTGATGTTCGCTGACCCACAGACTTTTACGGGGCCCTAATCTCTCCCTAACTCTTCACACAAAGGAATTTAGTGTCCCTGGAAACATCTTGCATCTCAACCCCCCCCCCCCCCCTTATACAAATCAACTCTCATAATCTGCTTAACACCCCCCCAGGGTCTCCTACCTCACCTTGATTTAACGATCAAAAACACAAAAAAAGGCTGGGGGAGGATGGGGTGACTGACCCTCATTAGGGGGACAGCTGCCGCTGCAACATGCCGGGTGTGTGAGCGGGTTGGTGGACCCCCTAGGGACCCCCGCTTTGCAACAGCTTCATGGTCACCACCCTCTGAAAGGGACATTCTGCAAAGTTTCCTACGAATTGGCCGTGTGCCGAGATTCGAAGAATGCAGGTTCCAAGAAGATCCTGCTGCTCTGAAATAAACTAGCTGTAAACATCTTCTCCATACCACGTTCAGGCACATTTAGTCACAGTTTACATTAAAAACACCCGTCAGTTTGTTCCAATGCAACAAACCATCTTTCAAATTGACGACTGTTTTCTCTTTCTAATAATTTCTATAAATATATAAACTCAATATTCTCAGCTTTCACAGAAGAAAATTGTGAGTTCTGAGTGAGGTCTTCGCCATCACAGTTTTGAATGAACCTCCATTCCACAGAATTTGTTTGGAAATGCAGAATTCTCCAACGTCATTTATTGTGCAATGAGAAAAAATGAAAAACAGACACAGGTCACTGCCTTATTGGAACCAACGCATAAGCAAAACTGAGAAAACTAGTCAGGGAGTTAATAAGAGTCTCAAAATAATTAGGCATAAATTAATTTAAATCTTAATCCTTCCAGTATTCTTCTTTTCACAATTTTGCTTCACTAAATACCAATTCGTACTTAAGTTAATACATTTGAGTTACTTATAAGTGAATAAAAAGTATATATATATATATATATATATATAGAGAGAGAGAGAGAGAGAGAGAGAGAGAGAGAGAGAGAGAGAGAGAGAGAGCGACCTACACTTAGTTAAAAAAAACAAAAAACCTCTGTCTAAGACTTTCACCTTTGTCTTATTAATTTGCTTATGAGTGTCCAATAGGCGGCGCTACATCTCTTAGAGTCAACATTGTCTGGCGTTTATTAGATCAGGGCATAGGTAAAGTAAGGATGCCTTCTCAACCATGTTACACTAAAGAAGTTTAAATGCATCACTTTACCAAGCAAATCATTCACAAATTAACATTCATAATAGTTCAACACAACCTGGCCAATTACCTTGAAAAAAAAAATTGTATTAATAATCTAATTGAATTTAACAAAGTAGGCAGTCATTTACTAATGGGCAATGAAATAGCATAAGGATTCAGTTTAACTTTCTCAAACAACATCCCAGTAAATGTGTATTTATTTCCTTACTTTTTCTTTCAACCTTGTAAGGTTTGAATATTTAAATCATTTTCTTTCAAAAAAAGAAATTTAAGAAGGCAGGAATTTGTCACAGAAAGCCAGCCCAAGCACCAACAGTAAGGCATTCATCCCATTGCCATCTCCTATTACTTTCACAAAGACAGAGGTTTTAAGAGGCAACTTAGCTGGGACCTTTATTGAACTTTTAAGTTCCATGACTCGTATCACCAGCAGTGACTGAGTTCAATTTAAAATAAAATAAAACCCCGACAGAAACCACGTTATATTCTTACTCACCTCTGCCGGTGTCATTGTTGAGATGGCTCTGTAATGCCTTTGTTTTAACAAGTAACACCAAGCGTGTAACACTCTCTCCCAACTTTTCTTTTACCTTTGTGCAGAATTTCACCATGTCACGTAAGCCCGTCTTCTTCCATTAGGGTTGCACAATAAATACAAATACTTACTGTGAGTTTCCAGCTGGAGGGTTGTTAGTGTAAACTGATTTGGAGTTGATGGAGTGTCAGGCTTTGGCGTTCTCCTTTAGCCCTTTGGCTCAGTTAAACTTCATTGACTGGGAAAAGATTAAAGTTTATTGAACGTCCCCTTCTTTCACCCTTTCATCCACAGTCTCTCACTATCTCCCTGTGTGATTGAGTATTTATGTAGGCAGGTTGGTGGAGAAAGGGGTGTTACCCTTTCTGCAGGAGTCAAATGACCATGTGGTTGTTTTAATGCAATTTATTTAACAAACATACATTGCACCTTTTTTGTTTCTTTGCTCACAGATGCAAACCTTTCATGCTACATTGGATCATGAGGAAAATCAAGGGGAAAATATATATATATATATATATAAACTTTTAGTAGTTACAGCTGTTGCCTTCTTGGTTGTATTTTGATATTCTCCTAC
>JAOVYW010003233.1:0-14262 GCA_025775045.1 Hiodon tergisus | reverse complement strand
GAGGGCTATGTGTGGCCTAATAAAAGGAGATTAACCTGTGAGTGCTATGTGTGGCCTAATAAGAGGAGATTAACCTGAGAGGGCTATGTGTGGCCTAATAAAAGGAGATTAACCTGAGAGGGCTATGTGTGGCCTAATAAAAGGAGATTAACCTGAGAGGGCTATGTGTGGCTTAATAAAAGGAGATTAACCTGTGAGGGCTATGTGTGGCATAATAATCAGATAGTAGGCGTTCCTTCCAAAAATAAACACCCAGACGAGCGAATCTACTGCTGGTTATGTGTCGAGTCATGCCTCTGTCCTGCAAGACATCAAACAGGGACGTTTGAACATGTGTGTTGTTCCCTGCCCTTCTTGGATGGTTTTGAAACTTTTCTCCCATTCTTTAGGATTTTCTGTTTTTATTTAGTGGCTAACAGTGGCCCGCAGCCAAGAGCCCTCCAGCCCAGGTGGCCAAGACTGACAGTCAAGCAATGGGGCCCCGCCCTCAGCCAGGCATTGACTGTAACCACACTCAGGTGCCAGCAGACTGTCGACTGTTTGTTATTTAAATTATAAAACTGTCTGTCATAACCTTTTTCCCCAAAAGGGAGGTTTAGTTAGTAGTTGGTCTTGGTGTAATAAAAGGCATAACCGATATCCCTGTCTCCCATTCTTAGTTTAGTCCTGTTTCTCTTAAAATCTAGGTACTTCAACAGCTTCATTGTTATGGGGCTTTTTTAGAAACCTCAGACTTTTAGCGTAAAACAAGGAGGCTGTGACAACACACATGTTCTCCCAAATTACGTTTTTCCATCAAAAACAAAACTGGTTTCAGAGTTTCAGTGTCTGCTTTACCTCTGTGTTCAAGGTCGATGGCGGAGTGCATAGCCACCCCCCCACCCCCCCTTAGGAGCGTCCGTTGTCATTTTGGAATCAGCCGGCGCTGTGAAACAAAAACGCAGAAGCTGTGTTTTTATAAATAAAGAATGATAAAACCATAAATGATTCAGCTCCTGAGACTTGAGCGGTTGACAACACGTCAGGTGTGATGTGCCCTGACTGCGATGACGTCTGCTGTCCTGTCGCTTTGCCGGAGAATCCCTTCATTCAGCAGCGTAAGTGCGGTCTCAGGTGTTCCCGAGGATGAGGCAGGGTGAGTCCCGACCTGCAGAATCCCTTCATTCAGCAGCGTAAGTGCAGTCTCAGGTGTTCCCGAGGATGAGGCAGGGTGAGTCCGTATTGCAGTCGAACAGGCCGATCGCAGGCAGACAGCTGACCACAATGTAATTCAGGCAGTTTCAATAACGCAGAAAATGACTGCGCGGTTCTCTGACACATCGTGCCTCACTGTTTAACAGCACAGATTATTTGTAAGGGACCTGCACTGTACACACTGGAGCTGTGCTGGACCCAAAGTTCCACTCTTTACTAACTCAGTGCAGTCCCTTCGGCTTTACGAAGACGATGGTCTGAGTTTGAGTCTAATTCAACGCAGCACATAGGGGCCGATGCAGTCTATTTGGGACGTTCTGAATGATAAATAATGGCACAATTAACCAGCCGCATTTAAAAAAAACGAAACCAAAAAAACCCAGACCAGTGCAGAAGTGTGCAGAGGAATCTGAACTTCTGAATCTGTTTACATTGGATAATTGAAGTGGAGCACCTTGACACTTGGCAATTAGGCACAGCTCAGCCTCGCTCACTGCTACCAGCGCTAATATTCATTCAAATGGCAAATTTGGGCCGAGAGGACATTCTGCCTCTTGTAGATCAACCGTATCCACAGCACTAAATACCAATACAGGGAATTACAACGGAGGGTGTAAAAAAGGGAGGTGACGCATTTGGTCGCTAGTTAAATTACTGTTGACACAGAATGTCTTGGAGAGTGTCACAATGCTTACGTGCCCTGTAACCTTATAGTTAGAAGTGTTTCTTGCCAACCCCATATTATGAACGATTAACGAAGGCCTTAGATATGTTGCAGCAACAGATTCGTGTGTAATGACATGTTGCTGGTGTACATTGTTGGGAGCGTCAGCTACACTAGTAGCAATGTAATTGCTGTGTCATGTGAGGGAATCCTAACGAGCCCATTTGGGAAAACAAGAAAGTGGGATTAGCCCTCATTGAAATTGTGTGTGTGTGTGTGTGTGTGTGTGTGTGTGTGTGCACGCGCGTGTGGCAATTATTTGCTTGTCTTGTGTCTTTTGCTGCGTGTGCGTGTGGTATTGTTTGTGTTTGTGTGTGTGGGAGGAGGGCCAGTCCTGTATTTTCATAAAAACCATGTGAATTAGATGAATAACATTTGACCGTATCACTTCCGTAATGTTCCTTTGACATTAGCGACACATTAGTGTACTTTACACAATACAGTGCGATATTACGAGGCTTTTGTTGTCCCTGTGATGTCTGCAGGGTGTTCCTGAACATCAAAAGGGACTCCTGTGGATAGGGTCCAATTCCATCAAGAAGATATAAACCCTCATTTAGACGATGGAACTGAAGGAGATTTGGCTTGGCCTCACGTGTATCGGGTTCAACATCAGAAGCAAGTGTTTGGCACACTCTGGGGAGACAATACCAACCCAGTCTCCTCTGGGAGAGAAATAACACGTGGCCCAAGATAAAAACACACCGAGTTTATCGGTGATTAGGGCGAAGCTGTCGCGTCCTAATTGAAAATGCCAATGGCCTCTCACAAGGGCCCGACAGACTCGTTATTGTATTCGAAACAATAGCTGAATGGCTAGATTGGCAACAGGTTCACAAACTCCCACAATAAATTAGCATAATCTGATAAGTGCCAACCGCTAGCCTTGTGTGAACCATACGCCCTTTCGTTACTCCAATACAAGCTTTTCCTGTAAGAGATTTAATTGACTTGGCTGCTACCTATACAAGAGATTGAGTCTGATCTGATCACACATGCAAATAAACTCATTTAGTATTGGGACCGTACAGGGACACATGAGATGCTATTGTTAAAAAAAAATAATACATTGTATACCTGCATCAGCAGTAATACAGAAGCATGGATCAGACAACCATTTCATTGCCAATTATCGTCCGTGAGTAGCTGACACAGTGAAGCCGGAACACTCCATTTGGCAGTCTTATTTGATTACAAACACTGCGCTCCAGTCAGAGAGACTCATGACCCTCGAAACTAAAAACACAATGGCATTTTTGTGGGCTCGCCCGCAGGGCTTCTACATCACTGAGGATTGATTGACAAATAAATTAACACTTCAGTTAAATGCCTAATTACTTGCTTGCTCGCTGAATTAACATATTAGAATTCCACAAATGAACCAGCAATTAGTAGATATAAAAAAATCAAGGAGCCATTAGACAATCTGAAGTAATTATTTCCTTAATTATAAGACACCATGTAGGGAGCTGTCAATGACATTGTAGAGGATATGTACTCAGGCTCTCAAGCAATATCCTCTGGTATTGTGCTTTTGTAGAATTATCTCGCTACTGTTGCTTGAGTTTTCTCAGAGTAAAATACATTTGTTATTTAAATGAAAATCCGTTTTAGAGGAGAATCCCTAAAAACCAGTAAATGTTCTGCCAACTGTCACTTTTCAGCGGCACGCGGACACCAGGCGGGATGTGGTCATTGGTCTTTCCCCTGACCGAGGTAGTACCACACCAGGTATTGATGATAACGCTGTGAAGAGGTACTAGCACCTGGCAGAATTAACCTGCAGCTGGCCAGGTAGTTCTGAATAATTCTGCCGGGAATCAGATAGTATGGTATGGTAAATCTGGGGTAACGATATGGTTAGTGTTTACAGCGGTAACTTTGTGAGAGGACCTGCGATAAACTCTTAAATCACAAGCTTTTACTCTGTAAAGTTAAGAGAACTAAACTCCCATTTGTCTCTGACTCTGATGTAGCTCCAAATAAAATCTTTAGTGTAAAAGATCTAGTTTATGATCATTTGTTGTTCACTGAAAGATCATTCGTAGAAAAGATGTCAGTAGATCTGCAGAAATTAATCCCATCTTTAATCTTAATCCTGTTCCTTTTGACGAGATTATTAAAATCCGGATCACACTTAAATATTAACTTTCACCCGTATGAAAAACTCTTGAGCAGAAAGAAAGCCTTGCTGTGTCAGTGTTTTGTGCGAACAGCACTTTGATTTGAAAGCCCTTTAAACCGTTTTTATGTCTCCCACCCACCCACACTGTGCACAGAGGCAACATTCTCTCAACAGAGGAATGTAGAAAAACACTTTGGACACTTTCATTTATACAAAAATCTGAGATAAAACCAAATCAAAATGTCTTTTTCAAAATCGTGTCCCAGGAGCAACTGGTCCATTGACTTTTTGAACCAGGCAAAACTTTCTTTAATCTGTGCTGGTAGTGTATGTATTTATGTGACACTCATTTGTGACATTTTTGTCCTAAAAAGGATTCTGTGGAATAAAAGGCTTTATTCCACAAATACTCAAGGATGCGTTTCATTTCTGGCATTAAAACTATGTTATAAAGAATAGTTTTCACTATCAACGTTTAATTTAGCAGGAATGTATAAGCCTTCTATTTGACAGAAAATTAGCCAATAATTACCAATAATGCTTACAACCTATCTCCGTAAACACACACACACGCATGCCCACGGTGTGATGAAGATAAATCCATTCCTATTGTTGGAGGCCACTGGTTCCTCACAATAATCACTGGTAGTTTGGAGTGTGTCCTCTCCCGTGTGATCTCATGTTCTCCACGTGTGCCTGACGCGGTTGAGAAACAGGAAGTGCTCCTTCATTCCTACATGTCTGGGCATGCTCCTCCATGCGGTACACGCGCAAACACACAGCACTGCCACAAGGGACTATTCACTTCACTCTGCGCCTTGCACAAGTTTACAGCTCTCACTCTCCGCTGTCTATTTTTACTCTGCCCCTGCTCTAAAGAGGATCCCTTCAACTGGAATGCTAACAGGTGAATATGATTACTGGGTGAGGATACTCTGCTTACTCTTGTCAATGTCTCATCCATTACTCGGGGTTACAGCCTAGCCGTTAACAATGATTAAATCCCAACCGCTACTTATGTTTACACCCAAACAGTTGCACAGGGTTACAGCCTTGCCGTTAACAATGATTAAACCACAAACGTTACTTATGTTTACACCCAAGCAGTTGCACAGGGTTACACCCTAGACGTTACAAATGGATACACCACAAGCCATTACTCATGATTACACCCCTAGTGTTGCACATGGTTACACCCTAGCAGTTACACATAGCCTGTTTGCACTCCAGCCGTTGCACAAGGCCTTGTTAGACTCAATAAAATGACAATAGTGAAGGAACCGTGAAAGATTCAATTTATGGATTCGCTGAGTAGCTAATTTACCAAATCATTACTTGTGTTATTTTTCAATCTGTTTACTGCTAATCAATAACGGTCATTAAGGTGCCTACTAAGGAAAGATTTACAGACTATCCCAAATCATTTTGGTCATAAAGAGACATCAATCATTTAAAAACAACGTTGTCTTCCTCAAAACTGACAGAACTTCCCATTGTCTCCACCATGAATACATTAGGCCTTCCACTCCCTGGGGGCCTCTGTAACCCGTCTGTGAGGTCGAGCCGGCTTTTGAAGTACGTGGGGTTAAATGCCTCACTGATTAATCAGTGCTGCATGCTAATTCCAGTCCGCTGTCACAGACTCCCTAAATAACAATGTCACGTCAGAGACAGGTGCCGCACATTCAGCCTGTCTGCTTATGTTTGCCTTCTCTTTTATCTGTTGGCCTACCACATCTCTCTTCTTAACATTTCGTGTGGGGTCATCGTTGAGCTTAACCTTAATCTACCTCTTTTACCTCAGGATTTGTAAACAGCCAGGCGACTCCCACTGCTATTGATTCGAGCTCTGGCAAATTGTTACAAAGAGCCCAATTAGCGCTATCAGTATGTTAATATCTATACATTTCTATACAAGGCTGCTGGTGGTATTCGGTCTCAGAAATATTCATATGAAAACAGACTCCCGAGTGGCTCGGTCGGTAAACGCGCATACCTGAGCACAGAGAGAGCCCTATGAACTGGAGTTTGAATCCAGCTCACATCATTTACTCTGTGTGACCATGAGAGCACGGAGGTGGTGCATGTTCGGCAGAGCACTGGGATGGGTAAAATTGGCATGGTGTTGCTGACTAAGGTCTCCTGTTGATGTTCTGTGTACCTGCAGGCTTGCAATACTGTCTAGATGGTTGTGCTTCTCTTCCAGTTGATGGTGAACCTCTTGTTTGGGCTGTGTGGCCCGCAGAGTGTAAAAGGGATGGGTATCTTGAACACAACCTGGATTGGAGGAGACTAGTTATACTTCCTCTCCCTCCCTGAATGCGCTGGCAGGATTTGTAGAACTTATATAAGAACAATTGGGAATTTAAATGAACTTAAATAGATTGTTTAAAAAAGTAAACAGAGGCTTCAATGACATTTGCAGTTTTTATTCTCACACACAAATTATCCAGGGAGTTTCATCTTAGGTATGGATTTTTGTTGTTGTTGCTTTCAATAATTGCAATGAAGCTTTACAATAGACTTTACTTACGGCAGGGAAATCAATAGACGTGGAACTCCTGCTGTGTGCCTTTAAAGCCGCTGTATTGTGTTATTAACATCCATTTCATACCGTATTATACCCGTTTATTGAAAACCAAAACGATTGAATTGCAGTTTTGTGTTAACCTTACGGCAGAATTCATGCACAAGTGAATTGTTTCTCTGAGACGTATTTGCAGTCGAGCGGCTTTGAGCTCTTACACCCGGGTGTAGGTGCTCGGTGTGCACAGGTGCACTGGACCCGCTGTCATGTAGCGGGGTCCCTGGGGAGAGTGAATCAGAAGTCAGCATTGCGCTGCTAATCGGGTGGGGGGGGCGAAATGAATCCGCTTTGATGAAGGAATTCCAGTCCTTCAGTTCATCTGCCTTCTTACAATGCAATGCAGGTTTTTAGTGGAGGGTTGGTTCAGCTCTTTGTTCGCGTGCCTCATTCTGACATCAGTTTCTGGTTCCAGTCTGTTCATATCGAGCTGCAGCACTAGGTCTTTAGCTTCAGCTAAACTTCATTACGCATCAGTGTGCAAGCATGTGCATTCACCGCGTTTGAAAACTGCATTATTATTCCTCACCAGCACATTGTCACACTGGTCATTTTATCTGCTGTGCGCTGACAGGACGCATGCAATTTTCTTTTGCTTTGCATTAGCATTAAATGAAATGAATGTTGCAAAACCAGAGTCCAAAACTAACAGCGTCCTTGAGTGTGTTTACACAGAAACTCTGAGTGCCTGATTCAATCATACTGCAATCTCAATGCAATATTTTTGTTTATCTTATTAATTTACCATCTGCAGATTGCCAATATTTAGTTTGACTCAGCTCTCAAAGGAAATATGTTGAGGAACTTCTTTAAATACTTTTTTTCTTAAAAAAACTGAGATAAATACACAGATAAATTAGTAAAGGTGACCTGTAAAACCAGTCATCACTAATGCTCTGTGAAAAAAATTATAAGAATTAAACAAACTTCATGATGTTGGCATCTGAAAACCACTGTGAGAAGAACCTTTTGAATATAACAGAAAAATCTGTGAAAGCCCTTTGCTGTGTTATAAGTTGCATGAGGGCGAAAATTATGATGACCTCTGATAGTTGCATTTATAAAGTTAGAAGTAATTTGATTCCACACAATATGGCTTGCTCAAATGTCGTTTTTGGTTTGCTAAACCGGTTGAAGACCATGAATGGGCCTTCAGAACTGAGTTTACGCGTGCCACTGTGCCTGGGAACCGACAGCAGGCCCATCTATCAGTGGGAAGTTATCTCAGGAGTCACGCTAATGTGGACTGGGTCCTGTTGTGGACCTCACCGCGGCGTGAGGGGCCCGGGGGCCAGGGGTCGAGCCATATAATCACCACAAAAGCACGGCGCCTCCCGCTGGGCCCCTGAGGTCATGCGCGCAGGAAGGATTGAATTAGGCCCTGAGTGGTGTTACACCAAAATAAGCCTTCTTTGTATGTTCAGCCAACCGTGTTGGAAGGGATAAAAGGCGGCGTGCGGCGGAGGTCACACATAAGAAGTTCCCTCTTCCCCGTATTATGCTGTTTGAATTGAATCAGTCTTCTGAGGGCAACAGCAGTGTCGACTATTCAGCTAACCGTGCCAGAAGCCTGTGCCATTCTGTCAATGCTGACGGACAGCAGGCAGCCTGGGTGGGGAGAAAACCCTACAGTTTGGGTTTTAAAACCCATATTTCATCTACATCTCTCTGGAGACCACTAAAAATACTATAGTTACTGTGCATTATGTGCTTGAATTACACGGAAATTACATCGATTCAATTCAGGGCTACATGAGGGGCTTTAGCTTTCCCTCGTCATATCGACGGACCTTCAAAAAAGCCTATTTTAAAAATGTTATTTCTATTCGCACACAGAGCCAATCACATGGGTTATTTTTAAACGGTTGTTTTTAGGATTTTGTTTGACCAAACATTTCTGGTGTAGTCATGTTAGTAACTCAGTAACTAAATTAATGAAGAACTAAAAACTAAAACCCTGTCAATATTAAGGTCTAGTGGATTCTGTATTTCATTAGGAAAAAAGCAAACAATACTTTATAAAATTTTACTTTAGAAGCCAGTCACGCCTGTTGGTCAGGAGATTCACTATAAGCCAATCAGCATTGTTTATTATTTCTTTTGCAACTCTCTACAGCTTGTGTTTGCAACAACATTAAATGGAAAAATGTTTGTACGTGTGGTTTTATTAGCAAGCTCAGAACCAAAACTATTTCATATATTGTCAAATCTGAATGCTTAGTGTTTTAAAGGGTTAAATTTAGCTATCGTTAGGCTATGATTCAGCAACAATATTTACGACAAGCGATATAAAATATATTAATAAATATTAAATATATATTAAATATCTAAATATATTAATTGCCTCTTGCTTTGTTTTTCACTGTGGGTGTCTTTAGGCAGGTCTTCATAAAACCATCCCATTTAGTGAAGTTTTTCACATTAACTCAAAAATTAACAGCGGGATCCTCTGCCGTGGCAATTTGTCATAAGTCAACATCCAACATCCCATACGCAGTTCAAAGTCTTGTTCGCAGGGGTGAGAAAAATGTTATTCATTATTTTATTTTAAATACTACACTCCTATGCGTTTTTAAACACAAATCAATGTCCCCACTCTACCTTTTTTCTGTTAGAGCATCTGTTAGAGCAGACTTATGTTAGTGGAGCATCCAAGAACGGCAAAGATTAGTTCCTCCATCCTAATTGAATTAGTTTCCTCACAAGCAGACAGTTCTCAGTTCTTGAAGCTTGATGCACTCACAAAAGTGTCCTCTGCTATTTTCTCCCACTCCTGATCTTATCTCTGGCTCTCATCCTCCAGCCTGTGTCCTGCTGCGAAATTAATGGCTTCCATTCTTTTCTCTGGTCTCTGCGATAAGTGGGGGATTGGTGTTGTGTCACCTGCTGAAAAGGGAGGACATCAATCCCTGTCGTGAATTAAACGTAACGACTCTGAGGAGTTGGTTCCACTTTCAGCGCATGTGGGCCCGCGTTTGGGGGGGTGGGGGGGTTGGCAGCGTGGCCACGAATAAGCGGCGGGATGATTGCCCTAGCACCGCGCCCACGGCGCTGACTGGCAGCTGTCACTCGGTGGTGCGATGATGATGATGATGATGGATTGGCCCGGTGTCGCAAGCCGAAGAGCATATGTACAGGTGGCAAAACCTCACATTTGTCACTTATCTGTGCGTCATTTAAACAAGTAAACAATGCCTTCCAGGGCCCTTCTTCTCCAAAGGTTCAACATCTTCTTTTCAACACCTTAAGTAGAGGCCTTTATTATGAAAAACCAAGTGCCATAATAGTGGCCCGTTCATTAAAAATAATTCTGCTTGTGTGATAAAAAACAACAGGTAACAGAGGTCAGGTAAACGCTGCCTTCGCAGACTACGCCATCTTTGTTGCATGATGCTGCATAAAGGGGTTAGCAGAAAGTGCGAGGTGATGTGATACGTCTACAACACATGTGTCCTAATTAACTTGGAGCGTTTCCCGGAGTTTAACAGCATCTTTAATGGAGTGTTGGCAGATCCTGGTAGTGCATGAGTAAACCAAAGTAAAGTAAAGAGTGGGAAACAGCAGGCACTTGTATGATGGACTAAGAAAAAGCTGGCACTTGTATGATGGAATGAGAAACAGTAGGCATTTGTATGATACACTGAGAAACAGCAGGTATTGATAAGATGGAATGAGAAACAGTAGGCACTTGGACAGTGTGCAATGATTTGTGCACGTCACACTTTATTTTGAGTTGTTAAATTTGTGTGGCCATTTTTAGATTCTGTACCCTCGATTTGTTTGTGCATCACCCTTCTCGGCCACGTCCTGCCAGGCCCATGGGCGTCGTTGCCATGCCAGGTAACGACGGTTAAATGTTCACCCGTGGGTCGCATGTTGGAGCCGTTGAGGGGAGAAGTCCCAGGAGCACTTCTTGCTTGGGGCTTGAGCCCAGCCTCTCTCTTCTCTCAGATGATGAAAGCCTGGAAGAGGTAGGAGGAGATGACCGCGCCAGACATCCATGGTGCAAATGTCAGTTACAGGGGCTTGGCCTCTACAGGAGCTGCCGAATACTCTGAAAGCTACTTTGAATGCGCTTTTCAAGGCCAGTGTTCTGTTTCTCCCCTTCAAACGACTCTCCAGGAAGAAGGGAAGAGTGGCTTGAAAAACAATGCGTTTTTGAAGCTCAACATCAGAAAGAAAAACAAAAAAGGTGATGCTGGTGGTGGGTGGGGACGAGCGTGTTGGGGTAATACAAAGGGGACACAGCTGGCCCAATGTTTACACCCATGGAGAAAAGTCTCACATAAAGGAGAGTGCTGCATTAAATAAATTCACATATATATTTTTTTCCTTTTCATAAACTGCCTTCCTGAGAGGATTCTGTGAGAAGCTGGGTTCACAGCATCCTCAGGGAACTTCTAGTGGTGACTAGGAATCAAACCTGGGTCCTTCAATCTGCCAAACGCGAGGCACAACCTTTTGGGTACTTCAAGTGGTATCTGGGAATCAAACCTGGGTCCTTCAATCTGCCTAACACAAGGCACAACCTTGGGGAACTTCAAGTGGTATCTGGGAATCAAATCTGGGTCCTTCAATCTGCCTAACACGAGGCACAACCCCAAGGAACTGCGAGTGGGGACTGGGACTCTAAAAGAGTAATGCTGCTTTCTATATCAAACCTATGGTCTATGAGATATGCTGGCTCATATCCTCACCGATCACAGCTCATGTGTTCACCAATCATGGCTTAATTGTTTACCGATCACGGCTCATGTGTTCACCAACCACAACTCAAGTGTTCACCGATCACAGCTCAAGTGTTCACCGATCACGGCTCATGTGTTCACCAACCACAACTCAAGTGTTCACCGATCATGGCTCAAGTGTTCACCAACCACGGCTCAAGTGTTCACCAATCACGGCTCATGAGTCAACCAATTACGACTCCTGTTCACCGATCACCTCTTGTGAGGGTTTATGCTGTGACCAGTGATGAGTCATGGTGGTCCATGGAACAATGAAGGAAAGCAATATTTATTTTCCCCAAGTATCATGGTATTGGAAAACTGATCAAATGTTCTCCACAAGTTCAACACAAGATGGAAAGAGCAGACCAAAAAAATATTAAACAGGGGAACACTAAGGACAGGTTTCTACAGAAATAAGAAAACATTTCTTAGCAGTAAGCATTTCTCACTATAAAGCGCTCTGAGTTAAAAAACGATTGAAATATAGCCTGCTTAAACTGAATTAGAACTAAAAAAGTATTTCAACCTTGAATGGTCATCCTCAGGCACTGGTTGAAATGTGTTGCGTTCTTGCATAAGTTGAAAGTAAAGGTCATTTTTTTTACTCCTTTCACTGGAGAAAAATTGGAGACAAATGTTAGGGGGGAAAAATTACTTTGTTTTCAAATTTTGTGTCTTTATTGTTGAAGAGAAATGATTGATCTTGGCCCTTCACAAAAGTTTAAATTGACATTAAATTATTGCTGTTGGGAACAACTGCAGCGAATTATCTTTAGACAGTGGCACAACATTTGGAACAATAAGTCAATCACCCTTTTGATAAATCCTTCCTCGACTCTCCGTGCCCTTTACAGAGCGAGGTCGGGAATTACCCGTTCACATCGAAATGGACGTTTTCCTTCCTCCAGCGGATCTGCCTGTGATTGAAGTTTAAATCAAACCTAAAGTCTGCATCAGAAGGAAGGCGCATGTGAGCGCGATGTGAGCACAGCTGAACACAGAGGACGCAGCACTGACTGGGCTATGTGTACGAATGCTTAGTTTTGCCTGTAGGATTTTATTCTTCTCTTGCCAGAATGTCCAAAATCAAAAGTATTTAAAAATGTACGCATTGCTCTGTTTGATTATACTGGCAGATGTGTGGAGTGCCTCTGCGCGTAAACAGTTCTCAGACAACGGCGAACTGAAACCTGCACCGTCTGGCTGGAGGAGGAACGTGAATTCACCCTGCTGCCAGTCCCACTTCGGTCGCCTGTCTCCAGCCCCCTCTGGGGAAATCTCCCAAGAGCGTCTGCCCTTATCAATGTGCTTTTCTGACTGCCTCCCCCCCACGTAGGCCACTTCAAATGACAGGAATAAAGGGAATTTGTAATTTGCCTGGACTTTAACAAAATTAAACCCAAGACTCCAATGTGCATGGGAAAGATTTCCTGCCTGCTGTAATGTTCCAGCAGACAGCGTTTACACAGGCCAGAAACAAAGGCGCACATCTTGCAATTTTCATTTGTCAATATGGCAATATAACTAATCACTCTTGTGTGTGCTTTCCTGTGTGTGTGTGTGTGTGTGAAGGTGAAGAGGAGAAAGAGGTGAAGAAAATAAAGAGGTGAATAGGAGAGAGGGGTGGAGAAGAGAGAGAGGTGGAGAGGAGAGAGAGGTGAAGTGGTGACAGAGGTGAAGAGAGGAAAGGGGTGAAATAACGACACCAAAGAGGGTGTGTAAATACCGAAAATGGGCAGGAAAAACTCAACCCATGGATCCGTGCTTCATTGGATAAACAGAAAAGCTTTTTGCAAAGTCTGTGCCACTGCCAAGCTCACTGAAGTTTATCACTGTTCTGAGCATCAGCAGTCTTATCGCTCTGAAATAAAACTGGCCACCACATGGTCCCCAGATTCGGCATTAGCAAAGCACCTCCATTGTGGTCAGAGACTGACAGTTGCAGGAAACTAACCAGGTTGTTGCATATATGAAACTGACATTACAAGATTGACAAAATGGGATGCCACTGTCTGTAATATTATATTTTATATATTATTTTAAATTGAAGGAGTTTTTATGTTGCATTTTTGCATTTACAATACAACACAGTGAAAAATGACAGCACAAAGTGTGCTTTCTATTAACCCCTCCCTCTGATCGGGTCCTGATTTATACATTTTTTTGCAAACTTCAGTTTCAGTCAGCCTCTGTAGCTGTTACAGACTGTTCCCGTTATATTCACACAAGGCTGAAGGACGGACGTCAGGAAAAGCCCCTGACACGTGTTGTTCCTGTGGACCGGCCTGCCTCTCTGGTTCCCTCCACAAGGCAGAGCAGGAGCTATTCAAAGAGAAAGGCTCATTTTGAAATTTGGCGACGGGGTTGCGGTTGTGCCCGGTGATGATGAGAACTGTTGGCCAGGGACCTACAGGAGGAGAACTTTATTTGACCGGAGAGAACAATATCCCGGAGAGCCGCGGAGGATGACAAAGTGTGCCCCGAAGGCCACAGGTTTCAGATATTGAATTTCGAGCCCTGCTCAGCTCTGGCCACCCAGGTCCCGACATCATTGGAGCCTTGGGCAGATGCCCTGAAGAGAAGGCCCGAGAACTGCTGTGTGCTGTGTGTCACAGCCAGGACATAACGAGAATATCTGACCAGTGCAGCGGACAGTGGCTATTCATAGGGTTGTCACAAAACCATTAATAAACCATGCATAAAAATACATTTTCTATTCTCATTTTATTCATTTATTGAGCTACCCAGCACAATGTTAGCTATTTGTTTGTGTGTGTCTGTGTGTCTCTGTGTGTGTGTGTGTGTGTGTGTGTGTCTGTGTGTGTGTCTGTGTGTCTGTGTGTCTGTGTGTCTGTGTGTGTGTGTGTGTGTGTGTGTGTGTGTGTGTGTGTGTGTGTGTGTGTGT
>JAOVYW010003230.1:4237-14264 GCA_025775045.1 Hiodon tergisus | reverse complement strand
GATGAAGATGGTGTCCGGGTTCCGGAACTGTCGCACCACTCCGGGGTTGCAGATGCAGTACCGCTGGCTGAGGGCAGATTGAAGAACAGGGGCTGTTGTGATCACACTCTTCATTTTGGAATAATAATACACATTTTGTCTTTGAGAGGTCTTGAGTGTAGCAACAGCGAGCCCATCTCAATATTCTAGATTGTTATCGGGCAGTGTCCACATCATTTCTCATGTGCTGCCATCCCTGTGCTGTGTCAGACATCAAAGTGTTTACTCAGATGGAGAAATGCTGCCTTTCCGGCGTTGATTGGTGCTCACCAGGCTTTAGTTAAGATTTATGTTTCATCAAAGCAATTAAACGTAGGAAAAGCTTACAGCACCGTGTGGGTGAATTTTCAACAATAAACCTGTCGCATTCAGTGATTCAGTACACGTAAAACACTCAAAACAAGGGGGGCTAAGTGACTTTCAGAGATATCGCAGCATGTTAATGTCCACTACATCTAAGGCATGAAAGAAGTGAACTTGCTCAGGCAGTTTGTCAGTGCTGACCTGTGACGGTCCTGCAATGTGGTGGCCCGCGGGACCTCACCTGTATGCTTCAATGAGCCGCTCCACCTTCTGGGCTTCCCCCTGCACCCGGATGTGGGCTTGGAACTTCCTGAGGGCCTCGTCCAGCTCCATGGAGGAGAAGTCCATCTCGTCCACCACGCAGCTGTGCGGTCAAGCAGATGAGTCAGCACAGACACGGCCCCACTGTCAACGTTTTTGGGTCACTATGTTCTGTACACAAATTTGGGATTTTTCTGGGGGGTGGCAGGGGCTACTGAAATATAATGAAAAGTTTTCAAGTAAAAGTTGTTTCAGACACTGGGCCAAGAGGGAGCACTGAAACATATCCAAGGCCAGGCTATTTGGTGCAGACCTGGACAGGGTAAAATTAATCGAAACTCAGAGCATTCCCGGGCGGCAACATTGAGCCACAGTGCGGAACACGTCTCGGACGTCAAGATTTGTGGGTTTGAAGAGGGGCGCCTTTTAAAGGCTCCTGTCAAACCGACCCAGACGGCCGTTCTTTGCCTCGGTGACCGGCTGGTGTCCTGATGAGTTCTGCCAGCATGAATTTGCTGGGAGTGTGAATGTCTCGACTCGTAACGAGCCCGGCCATCTGACAGACCCGCAGACAGCTGCAGAAAGACACCGCAGACAGCTTGAAGGTGGAACCGTTTCTGAGGGTCGAGAGTGCAAACCTCTCGACAACGGGATTTCGCAGCATCTATTCACTGCTTACGAGAATATAGCAGCCAAACGACGCCTCCATAGATCCCCAAAGCTTAATTGTTAAAATATACACAGCTCACGAATGGCTGGGCATCTCTGCTTGCACAGAAAGGATAAATTGAGATGGATGGTGTCACTGCAGACATTCCCTGGTGTGATTTTGACTCATACTGTGTTTCGAGAGTAAACTGTGAAAAAAAGAACGCAACCTGGGGGGGGGGATTTACAATTATCAAGGGAAACAAGAATTTCTACTTATTGGCACAGCTGACAGGCATGATGGAAAAGACCAGAAAGATAATATCCCTTTTATTTCACTAATCCCACGGAGGATGCAATACAACTAGCTCATTCATTCAGAAACGTGGCTAAATATGTAGAATTTCTCAAAGTGAAAACGCTGGGCTCCTTCTTGGGTGATTTTCCAGGGGAGAATATGCATCCCATAATATAATAATAATAATGATGACACTGCTAAAGGAGGTCTGTTTCTACTCACTCCAGGACGTCCCTGTTGAACTGTTTCTGCCGGTTTCCCAGGAACTCCCCAATCATCTGCCGGCTCAGTCCCTTTCTCTGGAGCAGGAAGTGGGCGACTCCCACAGGCGTGTCTGGCACAAACCCCCTCTCGATCAGGTACTGGATCCCCTTCTCTGGCTTCCTGGAGGGACATTCAGGAGCAGAACTCAAAACCTGATGGCCTCTATTATCCTAATCACATGACAGTTGTTGTTGGCTCTGTTTCCTGTTGCTGCTAAGGAAATGTGTTTAGACTGAAACCCTAAAGATCTTACTTTAACCAGTATTGATGCAAAGACTGGAGGATTTTAACTCGTCTCCCTTTGTTCACTAGTGTGTCGGGCACAAACACACACTGAAACCATCCGTGGTTCCATCAATCAAAAACAAATGACTCCAGATAATTAAACTAAGTCCGATCCTGTCCTATTGATTAACAATTCATCACGATAGGGTGATGCAAATAATGCATGTGCCTTGAAAGTCTCCAGTAACACGCTATTGTGTTTTCATGTGCTTATCTCACAGTGTCGGCCGAGTAACCATTAACTAACACTAACTAATCACGCACATAAGGATCCATTAATTTGGGCCCAGACAGAAGGATCCTCATCAAGTCTGGGTTTTCCTAACCCATTAAAATTCCTAACCCTAACTAATTACTTCTTATGATATAATATGGGAACTCGATTGCTCACATTACCTCAAAAGTGGTCTACAGACCATAAAACTTTCTCATCGCGTTAATGAGTCCGACTATGAAAACGGCATCAATGTTCAATGAGGAAAAAAGCCTGACGAAATTCCAATCACTAACTTCCGATGGCGATAAACAGACAAAATGGGAACATTTTTTCCTTGTGTTGGTCGATTAGTGTACAGATAAGAGGGTATCTAGGAAAGGGTGTGTGATATATTTCTGGGTCACACCCATTTAATATTGGTTATTATTAGCCGTTTATGCTACATACTAAGTACTGTATTTAGTTTGTCTTGAAGAACACTGCAGACCCTCAGTTTACACTGAAGCATATTATTTAAGCGTTCAGCTCAGTATATGCTATATCTTTCCCAGTATGGAAACAATCATATCTACACCATTATTAAGCCTTAATTTCCTATTGCATAAATGCTCAGCTTAACAGATTATAACTGTATGCAACATTTCAATAGACAAATGTCCCTTTTTCCCAACGTGATCTTGAAATATCAAATATTATATGAATATGAATATATATATATATTACATATATAAATTCTCAAATATAGAATATTTACAGTGAACATGTATGACATGATTTGGTTAAATAGCCACCTGACAATTAAAAGGCTTATCAGGAATCAAAGTTCCTCCAACACAGACAATAGCAATCAATAAAATCCAATCTTCTGTCAGAGATGCCCTGATAATAACAAATGTTGGACAGATTTATGCCAAGTTCGTTCCTTTCTGGCACACACTGTGATTATAGAATTGTTTTGGGTTTAAACAGTTAACATTCTCTGATATGAATACATTTATGTGACCAGGAGAAGTGCACAAATATATTACTTGACAACTTGACTTTGATACAATTTGACTACCATGTAACGTGGTGTCGACTCGACTATTTTAACTTAATTCTGCAGGTTAATACCACCATTGTTTTTGGTAAACAGGGTAGTAAAGTCACGTGTAAACAGAAAATAGTTTAATTTGACTGAAATTGTTAGATTTTCCCATTAACAGAGGAAAGGCTGATTGATGTTCATCAGAAATAACGTTTGAAAGGCTCTTTTCCAGTCTGTCCAGTAGCAAGGCTTTTATTCAACATTCCCTCCATCTTCTCAATAATTACCACAGACTGCATAGTTGCTTTGGACTGCATGGAGACTTTCTATAAAACCCACCTTAAATGTCTCATAAAAATCTACTGGTACTGTAGCGAAATGGCTCGAAGTGAGTGTGCAGTCTACCCGCGCGAGAGCCTCCACTGTGTACGTACTTGTTGAAGAGGTTGAGGCCGATACGGTAGTGCCTCTTGCGGATGATGTCGTTGCTGAAGGCAGGCGAGTCCCAGCTGTTGCGGGTCTCCTTGTGGTAGGTCTGTTTGCTCAGCGTCTGTTCCCTCAGGCTGTCCCGGGACGAGGACTCAGAGCTGCAGTTTATCGTGTCGTTGGAGTTGGAGGTGCTGTTGATGCTGTCGTTGTCGCCGTCCGAGAAGTCAGACTCCGACTTGCTCTGCCGGTTGGCCGTGCCGTTGATGGCCAGGTGACCCTCCAGTTGCCGGGGCCTGTGCCTGGCAGTCGGCTCGTCCTCGCGGGAGGGGCCCCTCAGTGGGGGCCCGCGGGGCACGTGTTTGGGGCTGCCCTGCTGGCTGGCCACGCCCCGGTCGTAAGCGTTCTGACGCTTGAGGGAGCTCCGGTCGGAGCGGTCGCTCATCTCCACCGAGCTGTCGCTGGGCGGCTCGATGGTCAGCAGCGGCAGGTGGTCCACGCGCAGCCGCTGCTCCTGACACTCCAGGGAGGGGGTACTGCGGCAGCTGGTGTCCGTGTCCCCCTTGTCGTCCTTGGGCGCCATGGACCAGTACTCCTGGGAGGAGTTGAGCGAGCGGAGGCGCAGCTCCGACTCAGTGCTGGAGGGCTGCTCCACAGACTGGGAGAGTGGGAGAGGCGGGGACAGCTCCTCCTCGTCGATGTACAACGTGACGTCGCTGTAGGAGGCCGTCATCTCGTCCAGCTTGCGATGGTCGGCGCCGTGGGGCACCTTCGGCGGGTAGGTCGCCTCTCGCTCCCTGTCCGAGTGGACCCCAGCCCGGGCCTGCTCGGGCGGGCCCTCGTCACCGTGCAGGCTGCGGCAGTTCAGGGCGTCGTCGATGGACTCCGCCAGGGACTTCACCTGACGAGAGAAGGCGTCCTCCAGCTCTGTGATGGCGTCGGTGAAGTCGCTCTGTGCCGCCGGCGACTTCAAGTTGGCCGGCACGCCCATGTCGGCGCACTCGGACTGCACCAGCGCCCCCATCTTGGCACCGCTGTCGTCGGTCAGGGAGACCTGCTTGCCCTCGAAGTAGGAGCTATGGACTTTTTCAGGTCCTTCAAAGGAAAACTGCATCCTCATATTGGACAGGACGATGCGTCTGGACATGCGGTTCTCAGACATAGAACTCCTGAGACGTTCAAAATTCTTGTTCATCTGATACTGCCGGAATGCTGTTTGGATGGTGCGAGCTGCATGTCGGGTTATGAAACGCCCCCCATATTTACGCTCTAGCATCTCCACCTGAGGGAAGGAAGATATCAGAGTTATTTTAGAGCCTAATAACGCACACACACATTCAAACATTTCACTGCACTTTGCACGGCTGAAGGTTTCTTTTTTTTCTTTTTCTTTAAATTGCCGCAGACCTCAGGCTGACAGGAGCAATTGCAGACGTCCGATTTTGACTGGTGTCTCTGTAGCTCAGTTAGTGAAGCCAGACCGGGGGAAAAATTTCATCAAGAGCGTGCTCACTTTCATGTCATTTTGTTTAAGTAATAAGTAATCCAGTTCAAGAGGGATATCAGACCTTTTCTCCTGGTCACATGAAGTAGATTGACCAAGGGATTGGCACATTTATCAAAATATATTTGAGATTTAATTACATCGAGCTGGAAAGCTATAACTATGCAGTTCTGAGTTCTCCTGAATCATTTCTTTTTCAGCCTGAGGGTGACCTCTCTCCTCTAGAAAAGACTTGTCTGTATGATACTATAAATCTTCAGGTTTTATTATATTGCTGGCATCCTTTTTAGTTTGTTTGAGGTTGAGTCCAAAGCAGGAAGACATCTCCCAAAGCAGTTGAAAGTAACGTGAAACTGCCACTCTTTAAACTGAAATGGCTGGAATCCAGACAGAGAGGACCACAGCTTTGGTAGCAGTGGGAGATCTCCCTCCAGAAACTCTCTGAAATGAGCCAAACTACATTGCCCGTGACTCAGCCTGTCCATGGTCTCAATGTCCTCCTACTGAGACTGGACTCCACTGCTGTGGATCACAGCAGCTGGCTGCCCGACATGGACAGGATCTGGACGAGAACCTCACTGTGTGTGCGATTCAGTGCTGAGCCTTTCTAGCGGCTAGGGGAGGGACCTGCCTACCTGCTTGTCCTGGAGGTCCGTGGAGAGCTCATAGCTCTCAGAGAGCGAGCGGGAGCGCTTGATGGCCTCCTCCTCGGCCTGTTTGCGCAGGATGGACTGAGAGTGCTGCAGCTTTGGGCGCCGGGGGCGCTGCTGTCCAGGCAGAGCCGGGAGCCCGTAGAGCGGGGCGTCCAAGTGCTCGGGGCTGAGGGCAGAGGCGTGGGTCACGGGGCCGCGACCATAGCCCGCGCCACCGTCCAGAGAGGGGCCTGCCTCGCCGACCGGAACATCACCTTCCACGCTGAAACCAGAAAGAGGAGGGCACGCCGCTCAATCGCACAGCCCATTGACACGCCCCAAACAGCACTCTGTCAGTCTGATGCACACCCTCAAGGAAACAGCTTTAAACAGCGTAGATGGCAGGAAACAACCCACGCAGGCATCAAAGTCCGCGTGTAAAATATGGTAGAATGGTACTTTGTACCCAATAGTGAGGTATAAAACCTGGGACTTACATTTATAGCAACGCTCAGTATTGAGACAACGTAGCGATTACTGGGTTGATTTAGAAACACAAAAGGAAAACCTCTTCCATAATATGATCACAAGCTTTTATAGGGTTAATGAACAGGCCTACCCAAGCGGCAAGAAAGATCTCTGAAATGACCTAGAAAGGTATATTTATAACCAAACACTACCTTTTGATAAACAACCACCTAGCCTAGCATTAAGCAGTCTTCACATTGTTATAAAATATTTATGCATTCGTCCTCGACCGATTGTATGACCCACAGAGCTAAAGCACATAACTTGGGTGTCAGGGGTGAATCCATAGCACGGTCATACTGCTCACAAATGCACAGAGCTTCCACGCGAAAAAGACCTACCTCTTCAGCAATACAAATCCGCCTGAACCCGTTTCCCCGTAGTGCTAACAAACAAGCGATCCACACTCTCCCACCGTCGGCGAGACTTCTGTCCACTCCCGCGGGCACCCTGCCACGCAATCTGATTGGTGGAGTCCAACGTTCACAGCGCCGTTGCTTGGAGCCGGCCAGCGTTATCGTGCACGGGGGGGAACCAAAGTCTACGACATGGCAAACAGTGCCAAGGCACATCTGGCTATTTTCACAGCCGTGCTCAAACACTGCTTTCTGACATATACACCACCATAGCATTACCGCGGCTTGTTTACTGTTGAACAAAGCTCTCACAGCACTGTGAGCACAATGACTCAGCGTCCAGCACAGCAGGAAAAACAATATCTACCTAAAAACAGATCTCTGTTTACTCTGCGTTACGATGGCCTACATGTGCCACGTATGACATGGCCATTAAAAGTCTGCATTAGCGGAATTTAGCACAGTAAAAAAAAGTTATATCTTTGCAATAGTATAATTCTATACATAAAAAAAGGACAACACAACTTGATAGTACGGACTAATTAAATAGTTAAACATGCCCAAGTTCAGTGGTTCAATGCCATTTATGAAGTGATCCCTCGTTTCCTGACGGAATGACACTGCACGGGCTACCCCCTCCTCTGTTGGCCTCTCCCGCAAAGAGAGACGAGGCACAGGGTGCGAATGCACAGGGTGCGGAGGCACAGGGTGCAGAAGAACTGGGTGCGGAGGAACAGGGTGCGAAGGCACAGGGTGCGGATGCACAGAAACTTGGTGCAGAGTGAATGGCACAGGGTGCAGAAGCACAGGGTGCGAATGCAGAGGGTGCAGAGGAACAGGGTGCGAAGGAACAGGGTGCGAATGCACAGGGTGCGGATGCACAGAAACTTGGTGCAGAGTGAATGGCACAGGGTGCAGAGGAACAGGGTGTGGAGGAACAGGGTGCGAATGCACAGGGTGCGGAGGAACAGGGTGCGGAGGAACAGGGTGCGAAGGCACAGGGTGCGGATGCACAGAAACTTGGTGCAGAGTGAATGGCACAGGGTGCAGAGGAACAGGGTGCGGAGGAACAGGGTGCGAAGGCACAGGGTGCGGATGCACAGAAACTTGGTGCAGAGTGAACGGCACAGGGTGCAGAGGCACAGGGTGCGGAGGAACAGGGTGCGGAGGAACAGGGTGCGGAGGAACAGGGTGCGAATGCACAGGGTGTGGAGGAACGGGGTGTGGAGGAACGGGGTGCGAATGCACAGGGTGCGGAGGGACAGGGAGCGGATGCACAGGGTGTGGAGGAACAGGGTGCAGATGCACAGGGTGCGGAGACACAGCCCGGTTTTCTGCTCATTATGCGGCTGCCATTCACTCTGCACCAAGTTTCACGCACTGCTTCCCTGGATTAGCCTCCTAGATTAAATGTGGTTTTTCATTAATGAATTGAATCACTACCCAACAGCGCATGCAGTATAATCAAGATGATAACATTCATAAGAACTGCTAACAAATTGCTACAATTTATTTTTTTAAGTGATCGAAATAGCAATGCACGAAAAACAAGAGGCGAGATCCTCCAGTGCTCACATTGTTAACTATATGAACATTATCAACAATAGCGGCATGACGACATGAGGAAATATACTGAAGGCACTTGCTTTAGTCAGCGGAACACTATAAATTAACAGAGGAAATCGCTGGAGCGAGATAAAGGTCACAATGTATCCCTGTATCAGAGAGCATCTGAGACCGAGCTGCCAGTCTTGATAAGGTCTCCATGGCAACAAGCCAATGAGATCAAGGTCAGCGGTCAGACAGTGCACTTCCACCTGCGACGGCGTACTTCCGGGCTTCGTTGTACTAGGGGTTTGCAGATGCAAGCACATTCGCTCCGAGCTGCTCTGAACAAAACGCTGACGGCCAAGCCAGGAGCTCGTGCCGATGCCAGGCAAACTGACAGCTTGCCAAAAAATAAAATCCCAGGATTCCCGGAGGGGCCACACACAGATGCCAGGGCTTAAGCCCCGGATGTCTGTCAGGGGGCTTCTATTCACCCCGGTCAAAAATGGTGCGTCTGGATGGGGGGGAAAAAGGCCGGAGCCTCTGGTTCTTTCTAGTCTGGCCAGTGCGGTTAGCATAGCGCCGCTGCACGACAATAACAGCATAAGCAAGGGCTCAGGCTTGACCGACTGCGCAGAAGGAGGATTGTGATGTAATGGGTAAACATTTAAACACCTGTCACGTTCAGGCAGACGGCAGAGAAGGCAGGCGGCAGGATGATTGGTCAGATCCACGGTATCCACCTCTCTCGGCTCGACGTGCACTATGCACGGCGACGTTACGAAGAACGTGCAAAATACACCTTCCTCGCTGCCTGCTGCGCGGGAGGACTGCCAATTAGAAGCTACTTTGTAGATTACGACACGGTGTGCACTGAATTAAGTGATCAAAGCTTCAGTAAACCATGGCTGTGCTCAGTAATGCTGTCCGAAATGATGACACACAACCACAAATTCCAGCTCGGCAATGACTGCTTCCGTGTCTGGCGTCATCCTACTGCCGCCCTGACAGAGAGTGGCAATGACTCACATTCGCACTCCTTACTTAAACTGCCCGGCCATCTGGCAAGGCGAACTGCAAGGTGCCGCCTCAATCCGCTCATCCACAGCGGGCTGTTTCATAGGACATTGCTGCATGCTCTGTTTCCCTCCTCTGACCCCCAGAGAATGACAGTAATGTCCCACGCCCGCCTCTGAACGCATGCTCCTTGTGGCAATCGATAGCCCAAGCATTTTTTTTTGCACTGGATATAGCCAATGGTCAAACAACAGAAGGAGGATGTCTGAAATAAGGGGCAGTGGAGGGGACGGATTAGCTTAAGCGGGAATTCATTTACTCTGTTATAGGGGGACATTTCCCTCCTTCAGCTCTCACAAATGTCTTATTGTTCTCAATTTGCTGACTCCATATACAATTTGCATATGTTAAATGAATAGTACAGCAAAGCCTTCAGACAAACTGGATCGGTATCTTGTTCTTATCTCACTCACTCTCTCTCTCTCTCTCTCTCTCTCTCTCATCTCTCTCTCTCTCTCTTATCTCTCTCACTCTCTCTCTCTCTTTCTCTCTCTCTCTCGCTCTCTCATCTCTCTCTCTCATCTCTCGTTTTACAGAAAGGTCACTCTCTCCCTTTTTGTTTTCATCTCGCTGCAGCACGTTCACCGAGCGGGCTGCTGGCTCCTGTCACGTGA
>JAOVYW010003229.1:0-46877 GCA_025775045.1 Hiodon tergisus | reverse complement strand
CGTCGTGGACCTGGACCTGGCTCCACGCCTGTTTCAGGGCTGGATCTTCTAGTTGTGCTGTGGCGAACCGCCCTACCGTTCCTCTGCGGCCAGGGGAAACTCAGACAATTCCGTGAGGGGTGAGCGGTCTTGCTGCCTCCCCAACCCGGCCTGGGAATCTTCTCTGGCTGTAGCGGTGTCTGGGGTCCCCGGTTCTGCTGGTGGAGCCGGCCGGCCGTCTTCCGTAGCGGTGTCTGTAGTCTTTCCCCGCCGGGGGAGTGGACCGGGACCCCTCCTCGGCCGTGGCGGAGCCTGACGTCACCGGATCCACAAGGGGAGCTGACCGGGATCCTTCCGTGGCCGTGCCTGAGGTCCCCGAGGATCGGGCTGGGTTCCCCTCCTCGTCCGTGATGGTACCGGATGTCGGAGGGTCGGTGCCGGCCACGCAGGCCAGCCGGGCTTGCCTTGACGGTGGCTCTCGAGTACTCCGGCGGCGGCATGAACCAGCCCGTTGGGCTGTCCCTGCCAGGCCCCAGAACCTGTCAAAGATAGGGCAGTCACGTCCAGTCAGGAGGGGAACTGGTAACTGGGGCACCAGCCCTGCCCACACTGCGAAGGTCCCCTGGGGCGTCTGGACCTCGATGCGACCGGTGGGGTAGCTCTTGGTGTCACCGTGGAGACAGGTGACCGCCACCGGTGTGCCCGGCCTCCCCTCGGCCAGCTCGGGCCGGATCAGGGTCACCACACTGCCCGAGTCGATGAGGGCGTATGTATCCCTCTGTCCAACTCGCACCGGCAGGTTTGGGGCTGCAAGGTGCTCATGGGCCCAGCAGGTCGTGAGCAGACACCTCCCGGGGGGTCGTCCCTCCCCGGGGCTGGCCGATGGCATGGAGACGTCTTTGCCGGGACACTGTCGGGCCAGGTGTCCCTTCTGTCCGCAGGAAAAACACCTCCAATCGGCTTTCCTGGAGGGGTGAGCGGCGGTCCCAGCCAGCCGGGGGTGGGGGTTGGTGGCCGCGCCTGTTCCGGGTCTGTTCGGTAGGGCCCGACCGGGGGGGCGCTCTGGCGGCCGGCAGTGGAGCGCTCAACCCCCATTCATAGAGTGGCCTGGTGGTTTTCTAGGAGCCTCACCAGGTCGTCTACGTTCTCTGGCCGGTTCTGGGCCGCCCACTGCCTGGCCCCAGGGGGTAGAGCCCGGATACATCGGTCTATCACAATCCGGTCAATGGTGGTGGGGCCCTCTCCCGTCATGAGCCAGCTGCAGGTGAGTCAAGCCAGCTGAGTCACCTGGCTCCGGATCGGCGCGCCGTGGTCATACTCCCAGGCATGAAACCTGTGGGCATGGTTGGCCAGGGTGTACCCATACTGCGCTAGCATGGCCTTTTTCAGGGTGGGGTAATCTGCAGCCTCCCCATCCGTCCGGTCAGGAAAGGCGCCAGCCGGTATCCCCAGCACTCTCGGACCAGCCCTCTCGCTTGGCTGTGTGCTCAAACAGCCGCAGGTACGCTTCCACGTCGTCTTCCGTGGTCTGTTTGGTGAGCAGCGGCATCGGGGCATCCTCGGGGAAGGTCCTGGGAGACTGGCTCCTCATGGAGACCAGCAGTTCCTGGATGGCAGCCATGCCCTTAGCTTGCTGGGCTTGGGCTTGGACTAGGGCAGTAAATGCAGCTTCCATACCGTCTGTCTTTGTGGGTCTGCGTGGGTGGTGGAATTAGGTTGCCCACATTCTCCACCAAATGTGGCAACCACGGGGCATGCGAGTAGTGCCGCACGTGCAGAGCGAGGGGAATTCCCACAAGAAAGGATCGGGACCGTTTGTCTTTCGTGTGCGACCGTTATTCGGCACCCTCGTGCCGTAAAATGAAACGAAAAGAAACCTCCCGGTTTGGGGCAGAAAAGGAAAAAAAGAGCACAACTGAAATTCTTCCCGGTTCGGGGCAGAAAAAGGTAATAGCAGGCACAACTGAAATTTTCCTCCCAGTTCGGGGTTGCACAATTAGTCGCCGCTACGGTCGGCGTCTCGTCTTCCTCATTCGGGGAAGACTTCGGGGCTTCACTCGGGTACGTCCTCTGGCTGGAGCTGCAAGACAGCGCAAACTTTGTTCCCGATCGGCATTTTTTTACTTCTGCCAGGTCCTCACCTCTCTTCCCTGGTGTCTGCCGGCTTTTGTCCTTTCCCTCCCTAATCAGCTGATACATGTCAGCTGTGCCGGTGATTGTTGGGGAGGGAACGTACCGCCCCACAAGAACCTGCCCCCGGGCTTGGTGGGGGAGCGGCTTCTGCCGCCTCTGCCGTCCGTAAGCCCCGGGGTTGGCCCCGGGCCATGACCAGCAAGGGGCATACTAGACTATACTCTTAATCCCGATTAAATGGTAAAATAATGAAAGACAGGTTGACAAGAATGTCCAGATTTTAACTAGGTGCTTGGGGTGGGAAACCCTGTTAACATAATTTAAGATCAACTAAGTTTTAAATTATATATCTGGATGTATCTCAAACATATGTTGTCAAAAGAAAAAATACACATTTGCCCTTTTAAAACAACAAGAAAGCACAGAGTGAATACCGCTGAAGCTGCACAATGCTAAATTAGCTATTTTATTAACAGAAAATGCTTTAAATGTCCGCCACCAAAACATTGGGCTGAAGCATGCAGTCACCGGCAGGTATCGAGGAGGCTGCAAATGAGTGGGGGGAGGGGAGGCCGCATTGTGAGTTGCTTTAGCTTTACAAGCAATTAACAGCCTGCAAATGACTTACAGCTATTGTACTTCAGTCAAGCCTGTTTTTTGTCATTGTGTGGCTTAATGTAATGAAGTATAATGTAGGTATTTGCCGTCAGTTTATTGGCTAGTATTACAACACTAGAAACCAGTATCAGAAGCTCCAAATGTTTAAGTTACATGCACTGCTTTTCGGTAATAAAAAAATAATTGGAATATACCTAATTTATTATGTTATACATGTTCTGATGCACAGTTAGATATATGTAGGACACAATTACAAATGGTGTAATTCTGAGAATTTACTGAGAATTCCGTGTAATCAAAACAGAGTTGAAGCAGCCAAATATGAGCAGTTTCAATGGAGGCAGTGAATGAGTGTATGGGAGGGAGTCCTTCTGATAGGCCACATCTTAACAATTCTATCATGCTGCCTGCAACAGTTTGCTCCACTTGGTTGGTTAAACCCAAAGGCCGACCTATTGTAACCAGCAATGATTCTCTATTCTCTATTTTCAATGTAGCGTTTGTTGATCGTTTTCTTAAACCATATGTTCAGAAGCTTCCATCATATATTAAGGACTCAACAAGATATCAACATTAAAATAGTTACCTAATGATGTAATTCTAGCCACCTTAGATGTGGAAGGCTTCTACACTAATATCTCCCTTGACAGAGGTCTCGAGGCTCTTGAGTATTATCTAAAATATTGCACTGAGGAAGCACTCCCACCCAGTATATTTCTTTGTGAGCTGGCTGCTTTCGTCCTTAAACTGAAGAACCAACAATGTAAAGGAACATCGATGGGTTCTACTTTTGCGCAGGAATATGCTAATTGAATGATAATGCTAATATATGCTTTTGTTTTTACAGAGTTATGTTTTTAACACTAACAGAAACCCCTTTCTTCATAACGCCCTCAAATGGTTTAGATATCTAGATTACATATTTTGGGGCTAGAAATTAGTTGAATGATTTTGTTAATCTCCTCAATAGTATGAATCCTGACTTTAAGTTCTCAGTTGAATATGATCATAAACATTTGTCTTTTTTGGATATGTGAATCGAATTATGCTATGGCAGCGTCATCACTACCTTACATCAATACATAGGAATACATTACTCCTAGCCAGCAGTGCTTACCCCAGAGCTCTGGAATCCAACAAATCCAAGACATTGCATACATTGAATTGCCAAGACGGGGGGGTATGGAAAGTAATATACGCCAAAGGGAGCTTTTTTTGGATTGACACTTTCGATACACTTTAGCCTACGGGCCTCAATGAAAATTTTGATGAGTGTTATGCTGTAATCCAAGATGTTTCATTTCTTCATTTACTATGTAGATTTTAGGGTTTATGGTTCATGATGGCCCTCACCTGATACCCCTCCATAGCCCTTTGTTCTATTTTTGTTGTGAGATGTTTTGAGATGCTTTTTTCTTATAGATCTGGGCACTTCTGATTTATGATGGCTCAAGCCGGATCCCTTTCAAAGCCCCATTTACTATGTGATTAAATTGTATGGTACTACTATAAGGGGCAAGTACGGTTTCTATTGGCATACCTCACAGTACGCCATTCAGAACTTAAAAAAACACAAGAGGTGGAACCTCTGCCTGCCTATCCAATGTTGAGTTATGTATGCTCTGAAGGAGGTCTGTTTGACCGAAAACTTAATAAAGTGATACACTGCATAGATCTAAGTGTGCGGATATCTCTTTTATCAGTTTGGACTAATAAATGCTACCAGCAGCTTAGCAAAGATCAAGCCAGGTGGAGCAGTGGTCATCCTGCTTTATTGCTGTCAGAAAAGTAAAATCAAATCACTATCTGACCTAATTACAAGCTCTCATTCCAAACCTGAAAGTCTTTGGATGGATGTAAATTTTATCAAAATGGGTAATATCACCTAATCTCTAAACAAAAAGAGGTCTGTTTAGATTTTAACAAGCCCCATAATTAGGGATAATGTGCCCCCTGGTGGTCATAGCCCCAAAATGAAAATAAAATTGCTGGAAAAAAAGTTTATGTTGTTTTACAAATCAGTGGTTAGTATCCTAAACCAACATTGAGTGAGTACCACTGTTGTAACTTTTCCCCCACGCAATTGTTAATGTTTTTAACGATATAAAGCTAAAGTTTGATGAATGGTGTTAAAGCTAGAATATCCACTAACGTGTTTGTTTACCACATTAAGGCAGCAGTGGAGCAAAAGGAGGCAATTTTATCTTGATGAAAATAATTTATAATTTATTGTAAGTCATAAAACTGCAATCCAAATATAACAATTTTATAGGCTACACAAACAAAGGAAGAAAAGGACAAAGAAATAAGACGATCCTTATGTTAAGTAGTGGTAGGCAAACCCCCGAGGCTAACACAAATGGTTTAACCCTACTGCTCAGCAGCCAATGGCACTCACGGGTTCAAACTAGTCTGACTAGAATTACGTGAAATCAACGCGTTAACAACGTGTTGTTAACGTGTGAAAAATTAACGAGTTGACAGCACGTAGACAACACGTTGTTGGAAATCACGTATATTTGGCCCGGATGACTTTCCATAGCGACGCTAGCTGCAGGATGAAGTTGCCCGTAGCCGCGGGTCCAGTGTCAGTTTTGCAACTGAGCGAGCTCCAGCCCCCACGCGCTTTTGCCCAGCCCTCCTTTTACCGACGTCACTGCAATTTGAACGTCCCAGCACGCGGGAAACTCCAGAGACAGCAGAATCCGCCCCCGTATGAAAACGAAAAACAAAAAAAAACAAATGCTTTTGATAATAATCCGAAATTATAGACAACCGAGGGAATGACTGAATATCAAATAACGACATAATAATAATGATACTTATCAGAAAATATGGACAAATGACGGAGTAACTGGATATAACAAAACACCTAATATAATCCTCTTTGTACAGTATTTTAAATTTGACTAATTTTGGTTGTCCCCCTCAGTCAGTTAAAAAGCGAACGTCTGCTTGCTAATGTCGTTCGACAATTTAGCTCTTTACAATAAGCAAATGTATCACGTCTGGTTTGTTTGAAAAAATGTATTATTGTATTACTGTAATTATTATTAAGCTATACTATTTCTCTAGTCGTGTGTCAGTAATAATCAAATCTGTACAGATCCGTTTTGACATCTGACCTGGTGTCAGTTGTAATGAAATCTGAACCCGGACCTCTTTTTACATCTGATCTGGTGTCAGTTGTAATGAAATCTAAACCCAGACCAGTTTTCACATCTGATCTGGTGTCAGTTTGTAATCATATCTGTGTTCAGGCCTGTTTTCACATCGCCACTGAAGACAGATTCATAGACCAGTATTTGAAATCAGTTCAAGAGAATGTATATGGATCATTTACTAATTTCAAACATGATGGACAATACAATATTTGTGTGAACGTAGTGGAATGCCCAAAGGGAAGACAAATGGTGACCCCATTGAAATGCGAGCTAATGGGTGCACAGCTTATGCTTCATTTAACTTTGTTCTGTAAGTGCAAGGAAAGCTGTAATAATCAGAAAAAATGCAAATATAATGGACATGACAATGACGATAAATCCCAGGATTGTACAAAGACTATTATTGACTGTTTCCTGCTATCTTTTGTTCAGATGCTCTTTGCTCTTGGAAAAAAAGTAAGGAAATCCTGGTGGAAGTGGGCTGTTGGTCCAGAGAAAGAGGGTACAATGATCCCACCAGCAGAGCATTTTATCCTTCTTCGACCGATATTAAATATCTGTCCTCCAAATATAAGGCTGAAGGCAGGTTTGACAGGAATGATGATACCAGTGTGGATAGGCTCCTAAAATGTGACCTGAAGGAAGATGTACTCTAGTATCAGCCACTATCAAGAGAAATCGATCAACTGTTGATAATTGTGCTCCAGTCTGCATATCAGAGGAGGAAGGCTGAGGAGTATGCCAAAAACTTAGCATTCATTGACGCCTCATATGCTGGTAATTTTTTTAACGTAATTGCAGAACCTGATCCTAAGTCGGCCATGGTGTACGGCTTAGTCTCTGAAGTATTGTATTTAGTGCTGTCACATAATTCTGTTTATTTTGTGCAGCCCACAATGTACTAAAAAAAAAAAAAAAAAGAACCTTAATAGGTTTGATTGAAATTTTGATTGATAACGTTACATACTCTCCAGGTTATGCCAACAAGGCAACATTTGAGGACAGTATTTTCATGTTTCCTGTGTTTATACTATGATTGTGTATTTATTGTGTAATTTACAGTTGCTTCTTTTGTAGGTCTCTCCTCTTACAGATATGCACCGGCATCACCTAACATATTGACTGTTTGTAATCAAACCACTTTAACATTCAGAGCGTAGGCTGATAGCAGTTCAGGTTACAATTCAGTTTAGCTATCATGCGTCAACACACTGATTGAAAGGAAAGCAATTATTTGGGTTTTAATATTTAAAATCTAGTTTTTATTCAATTCTTACCTTCTGTGATACGACAGGGTTGTAGATACCCTTGTCGATTTTCCAGGAACTAATGTTTACACAACTGCTCTTCTAGACATCTTCTTTTCTCAGGCTCCCTACTTGTTGTAATGTAACCTGTCAGAGATTTCACCGACATTGATTCAGGAGTAGAAATTCTCCTGGTTTCTCCCACCGTTATCACCTTTTTAATGGCTCTTCCATTTTTTGAGTTGGGGGAGTCCAGAAGGGAAATCACCTCAGCAAAGCTGACCTGGGGTCTCATTTATAAAACAATGCGTAGGATCCTTACTAAAAGTGTATGCGCACAAAAAATTAAAATGGCATGCGTCAAAAAAAATTCAGACTTGCAAAACTGTGCATATGCACACCTGCAGTCAATGTTCCCTTTATAAATCACAGTCCACCTGGAAATGTGCGCACGTGGATCAGCCTCCTATCCTGCCCTATACATGCCCACATTCAACCATAAATGGTCTATGTTAAGCACCTCATGAATATTGATTGAATATATATTGATATATAAATTAGTCTGCTGATCAATGGTTCTGATCAATGGTTCTTTACGGTGAATCATGGCAACAACTGAGAAGAAAACAAAGACAATACATTTTTCTTATACAGAAATCGAGGTGCTTGTGGGTGAGGTGGAGGTCAGAAAGGTTGTTTGGTGGCCACAGCAACGGGGTCACAAACAAGAGAAAATGCATTGAGTGGCAATATGTCGCCACAACAGTTAATGCAACGAGTGCCACAGAGAGAACAGTATCAGAATTTTTTTTAAAGTGGTCTGAAGGTGGAGGCAAAAAAAAGAATTGCACCCCACCGTCAGAGTGCGTCTGCTGCTGGTGGGGGCAAGGGCACACAGCTGGAAGCAAAAATAGCCTCAATACTCGGGGGAAGCAAGTGTGTGTGGCATAGTGTCAGGAGAAGGAGGGAGACACTGACATGGCTGAGACCACAGACGAACCAGATAAAGCACTGTTTTATCTTTTATTGGATAGCTGTGTCAACAATTTAGACATGTGAAAAAAGCACAGTGGGGTAATGTGGTGTTGTGTCCTTTAGTTCATCCAGAGTCGGGAGCGGTAAGTGATGAGGAGGCTCCTGGCAAGGAGAGTACCGGCGAGGGGGTTGTAGCCGCAGAGCATCCAGCAGTCTCCAGCACATCCCGTGTGCATGGCGCGTATGGAAGTGGCCGGGTTCTGACCGAAGCTGTCCTACAGACACAAAGGGACACCATCAGTGCAATTAATGTCATAGCAGATGAACCGAACCAATTAAGATCCGTGATGTGTGAAATATCAACTACATTAAAAGAACTGAAAACATTAATCTTAAATGCTGTCTTTTACAAACGCCGCATTACATCCTCAAGGATCCTTGCTCCCTGTTGATAGCCTTCCTGTTGGGGAAGGGGCTGTGGGTCAGGGTCCTCATGCTGGGAGAGAAGGGGGGCAGGAGGGAGAGGAATGCACATCATCTGCGCCATGTTGTGCAGATGTCAAAAGTCTGCCACAATCTAAACACCGCCATCGACATCTGAGGATACCAGCGGCACGCTCCACAACTGAGCCCGCGCGAGCGTGGGCATCATTGTAGTGCATTTCCTCTGCATCCTGCGGGTTGTAAATGGGGTGAGGATCCAGCACCTGTGGGGGTAGCCACTTTCACCTGAAGGTTATGAGAGTAATTATACATCAGGCTTGAATGGTTAGAGTTTCTACATACGTTGATTTTTAACTTACCAAGAAGCCAGCCTGTAGTCTGTTCCCTACACTGCTATGCGTCAGGATAAAAGAGTCACGTCTTGAGCCAGGCCATCGTGGGACTATATTTGTTAGGATCATCACAGATGACTTGAACATTAATAGAATGCACATACTATCTATTAACATAGACAAATTATTATTGAAATGGAGCCCTTATAGCAATATGAGTGCAGTCAATTGCACCAATTACATTTGGGAAACCAGACATTGCTGCAAATTGCCTTTTAATGCTGACCTGGTCTCCCACAGTGAAAGGAAACCTGATGTAACGACTAGTCATATTAATAATGCCATTCAAGGCGGTAAGCATGATTGCACTCGGAAGGCTGCGCTATCCCAGATCTAAGGATAGAATTTAACAGGATTATATTATTCCCAAAAGAGGCTTTAGGAGGAAAGGCAAACATTATATATTGTTGTTGATATCAAACACATACCTGTCGGTTAATTCCCGCTTGCAACAGCCAGTTGCCAGAAACCCCAGAGTGGTTAGTACCTGTATTTGTTTGGGATGGCGCGGTTCCGTCTGGTCGGTGTATCTAATGCTGGGCCCAGTTCAGCACATAAATCCAAGAGCACAGCTCTAGGGAATCTAAATCGGCTTACTTAGCCAGTCATCATCATGGGCCAGGAAATCTTTGTGGTCCTGAACACTCGTTCCCTCCTAATTCTTCCATTTGCATATTCCTCTAGCATTGCAAGTGCATCCATCATGCAGCATTAGCACGAGTGTCACTGCAGTATTTGTATGTTTACAGCAATCAGACTGATTACTTCACACCTTGCCAAAATGATCGTGTCAATCAGTGGTATCCCCCACCCTGGGATCTCATTTGAAGATGGATGTTTGACAGGTGAACACTTTTTTTTTCTGTTGGTTATGTTATGCTTGGCCTGCATTATAATTAGGACCGATAATGAGGATATGGAGTGTAGCAATTGTGCGAGAGCTGCCACTGGCTTCATTTCCATAATTTGCTAATTTACACAATACATATGTGCAGGTGGTAAAGATGTGCCATGTGAGTCAAGGTGAGAAGGAAGAGTGTGTGTGTGGCACCGCGGTGTCTCCAGTGCGCTCTGTGCACCTGACAGCAGTCGTGTTCACTGCAGCGATTTTACACACAAAAACTAACAACTAAAATCGTACTTGGTGATATATTAGAAGATATTATTAAATCCTACTGACACTCTGTTCTGCATTTCTTTAATACTATTTGATGTAATCTTGGATTTCTACACCCGATGATTATGATTATTTCATCAGTACAGTCTCTTCTCCACACTTTGGGGGGTTATGATAACATGGATCTATAATTAACGTTTGATATTAAATGTGTGAGAGGCATCATTATACAATCTGGCTTCAATTCACCACCTCACCATCTGCGTCGCCAATTTCCCCTGTCTCCAAAATGTGTGTACGTATGGGTCGGAGTTTACTTACAAGTGCGCACATTCTCCCGTCAAGTTTGTTTTATAGATCACAACTTTTGTGTGAGAAGTGGTGTACGCCTCTCTCAGGCCCCGTTTTATGCGTATGCAATGGTTATAAATGAGACCCCTGGTTTCCTTCTGGGACTCTTCTTATTTCTGTATATGCCTGCTCCTCAGTTTCTTTCTGCGCCTGTTCCTACCTTTTTTACAATGTTCCCCCTCTTTTCTTTGCTTGTAAGCTTAGCTTTTTCCTTTCCCTTTCTTGCCATAGCTTTTACTTCTTTCCTTTTAGAAAGAGGTGGGGTCATGATCTTAAAAGAAAAGACACTGCAAAGGTGATACTGTACTTTACAATTAATTTATTACAAAATCTTTTTTTTTTAATGTATCACAAACTTAAGTGATAGCAGTTAAAATACAAAGGTCATGTCAGTGCCATAAATTGAGACCGGGCGTTGTGCGTATTAAGCATCTCGGAGAAGGAGGGCTGATCTAGGATCAGTTTAGCCTTTTAGCACATAAAGAATTAGGTTCAGATTTAGCCACGGAAAATCATTTGCTTGAATAGTCTGAGATGCTTGATACATAGACACTTATAAGACAAATGAGACAGACATTGATGTAAGCAACAAGCTAGTGAAAAACTGACACCAGATCAGAAGTTAAAACTGGCCTGAACAGATATGATTACAAACTGTTCACCAGATCAGATGTGAAAACTGGTCTGGGTTCAGATTTATTACAACTGAAACCAGATCAAATGTGAAAACTGGTCTGGGTTCAGATTTCATTACAACTGACACCAGATCAGATGTGAAAACTGGTCGGTACAGATTTTATAAATAGTATAGTTCAATAATAATTACAGTAATACAATAATACGTATTTACACTGAAACTAACTATACGCTTTTTTTACCATTTGCTACGACATTAGCTAGCAGACGTTGGATTTTCAACTGACTGTGGGGGGACAACCAAAATTAGCTCAATTTAAAATACTGTACAAAGAGGATTATATTAGATTGTTGTATTATCTCCAGTCCCTCCCTCGTTTGTCTATTTTTTTGTGATAATTATCACTATGTCTTCCTTTTTGTTACGATATTCAGTCACTCCATCGTTTGTCTGTATTTTGTATATCTTTTTTTCTAGCTTTCATAAGTTTTGCGTGGGGAATTCTCCCGCTGCTGTCTCTGGGGTTTCCCGCGTGTTGGGACGTTCAAATTTCAGTGACGTCGGTGAGAGGATGGCTGGGCAAAGCCTCGCGGGGCTGCAGCTCACTCGATTGCAAAACTGACACTGGACCCGCGGCTTCACCTTGGTGTACTACAGCGCGACGCTACGCCCATTGGAAAACAATGGAGTGCTCCGCGCAAAACGAGTTTTCGCCTATCATGTCAATGTCGTTTAAATTAATTAACTGTACTTTCCGTCACTACACTTTTGGTGTATATTTGTATTACTCCGACATTTAAATGTGATGGCGATGGAATCACGTTATAGCATGCGTTTGCGAAAGTTCACTTATTCGTCAATCGTTGACGAAACACGTACTAGCAGAAATGGGTGTATTTAGAAAAAATGACTCCGTTCTTCATTTTATACAAATCTGCGCCGATCAACAGTCAACAGTTTTACAAACGCAGTAAAGGAAATTTTACTGTTACATTGCCCCATTAACCTGTGTTCGGACCAATATCCCACACCACATATGGTCACTAAAGATCAAACTATCCCTCCGCCTGTCCCTCTTCATCGTCTTTTTCGAATTCCTTTGTCCAACTCTTTGCCTGAGTCTGTTGTCTTTCCTATTGTTTGTGAACCCCTATTTACAGGTGGTTTGTATTGATTTCATTTAACTACTATCTGTAATGCATATACAGAAATTCCGTATTGACTAAATTTGGGTGGCTTTACGACCGGGTTTTTGACGTTTTTAATGATTAAGCGTATTCTGTGTCTTGGGACACCTACTCAAAAGCTCCCATTATAAAGAGAGACGTGAGTATGGTGTGAATGTGGTTGTACTTAAAAATTAGTCTGTTGGGGACAACCACACAGTTTATGTGGGGGAGGACGTAACCCATATACAGAAATTCCGTATTGACTAAATTTGGATGGCTCTAGGACCGGGTTTTCAGTAGGGTAGACTTGGAGGGAGGAGCTGTTCTCATGGCCAATGAGGGATCTGTTGTTAAACTGATCTCACCGGAGAAAAACGGGAGCTAGAATAGAGCGGTATAGAACAAGTGAATTAGTAAAGAAAGAGTAAAAGTTCGAATTTCTTAAATAAGGAAATTCCAATAAACTTTAGTAGACATTACTTTAGTTTAAAATCAGTTTCAGAAGAATATTCTGTTACTTATAACTTTTATTTTTGTTGAGTTCACGTACCCAGTTTGTGTTTTATTTTAAGATCGTAGGTCTGTCAGGTTACGTTCTTACTTAGTAAGAGTTATGTTCTTTAGACCATTGTGACGGTATTGTTAAAACAGCATATCGTATCTCAAAGTGCAAGTTCAAATACGGTTAATACGTGCTTGAAATTAAAGTATTTTTGAGAAGTTTCCACGTTTCCAGAGAGAGAGGGGGGTAGACTGCAGCGACAGGGGGGATTGCCGTGATCCAGAGACCGCAAGCCACCGATAGCTACAGCTGAGAGAATCCTATCAGTATTGTGAGTTTCCATGAAGTGTTTTGTTTTAAAATAGCAAGCGTAACTGTTTTCTCCTTTTTGTTTTATTTCTAGGCCACAGCGTTCCCAAGCTACGATTCAGGCCTGCAACAGTGTTGTTTGTTCGTCTGTCTACATGTGTGTTACATGTCGGGCTGGGGCGCACTTCAATAAGTGTTTCTTTTTAATTGAATATATTAGAAGAGTACATTTGAGTTAAATATAACTGAAGCATAGTGTGGCAACCCCGGGGCTTACGGACGGCAGATGCGGCAGAAGCCTCAAGCTCAGGGGCAGGTTCGCGAGGGGCGGTACGTTCCCTCCCCAGCAATCACCGGCACAGCTGACACGCACAAGCTGTTTGGGGAGGGAAAGAACAAAAGCGGGCAGAAACAAGGAGAAGAGGTCGGCACCGGGGAAGCTACAGGTGAGAGCAAAGCTAAGGTAACGAGTGCCGATCGTGGAAAGCGTGTGCTCCGTCTTCACAGCTCTGGCCAGGGGACTGGCGGCGAGTGAAACCCTGAAATCTCCCCCCGAACGAGGAGGACGAAACTCCTGCGTTTCCTATGACTAATTGTCACAATTTTGTCACGATCCGGGAGGAATTTCCGTTGTGTTCTTTGCTTTTTGCCCCGATCCGGGAGGAATTTCTTTAGTATTTTTCCGTGGCCCCAAACCGGGAAGACTTTTGTGTTTCATTTTACGGCACGAGGGTGCCGAATAAAGAACCAGTTACGAGCGGACTCGATCATTTCCTGTGTACATTTCTCTCTCTCTGTTGCATGCAGCGCAGCCATTACGCCCCGTGGTTGTCACATTTGGTGGAGAATCGGGCAACCTGATTCCACCACCTGCGCATGCACACAGAGAGAGGCAGTACCGAAGGCAACATGGAAGCTACACTTAACGCCCAAGCCCAGGGGATGGCTGCTGTCCAAGAACTGCTGATTTCCCTGAACAGCAGTCTCCCCAGGGCTGCCACCGCGGTCGCCCCGACGACAGTGCTCACCAAGCAGACCGCTGCAGACAACGTTGAGGCTTACCTGGAGGGTTTTGAGCGCACGGCAGAGCGAGAGGGCTGGCCAGTGGATGCTGGGGACACCTGCTGGCACCTTTCCTGACCGGGCGTGCCCAGCAGGCCTGCTGCGACTTGGGGGAGGCAGCAGACTACCCCACGCTGAAGAGGGCCATCCTGGCACAATATGGCTATGACCAGGCCTGGACCAGGCAGGGCAACCAATCCCAATCACCCGCCGACCGAGACTGCCGCTCACCCCCCAGGCAAGAAGATGGGAGAAGTTTTTCCTGCAGCCAGAGGGGACACCTGGCCCGACAGTGCCCTGGCGAGGACATTCCCCATGCCGTGCAGGAGAGAGCGAGTATCCTCACCCTGCAAGAGGAGGCCTCCAGAGCCAAGGAGAAGGTCAAGCAGCTCAGCCAGGAGCTGCAGGGTGAGAAGCAGAAGACGGGCCTCACAGAGGCCAGGCTCCGGGAGCAGCGCAGCGCCATGGAGGAGCAGCTGAGCGTGATGCAGACCAAGGCCCAGGGCAGCTACCAGGAGCTGCAGAGCATGCAGATGAAGTTCCAGCAGATGAGAGAGACCCTGGAGACCAAGATTGCCTGCTTGCAGCAGGAGAACAGCATCCTGATGGAGGCCGTCAGCACGGCAACCAACCAGATGGAGAGCAAGCAGACGTCTGAGCTGTACCAGCTGCGCTCGGAGTGCGCCGGCCTGATGAAGGAGCTCGCAGAGAGCAGTGGCAAGCTGCAGCAGGAGGAGCTGCAGAGGGAGACCCTAGAGGCCAACTACTCACAGCTGGAGGCTCAGCTGCAAGATGCCAAGAGACGGTGGGAGGAGCTCCAGAACTTTCTGCACTGTGTCAACGTGGAGCAGGAGAAGTGGCAGGCTGAAAAACAGAAGCTACTGGCTGACAAGGAGGTCCAGAGAAAGAGCCTGGAGGATTCCCTCAATGCCGAGATGAGCAGCGGAGCGCGCAGAGAGACTGCCATGCAGGCCCTACACACTGAGAACATGATGTTTAAGGCAGAGCTACAGAAACTGCAGGTTCAACTCTCTGAACAGGCGTCGTCGCAGCTGATCCTGGAACAGTTTCAGATGAGTGCGCTGGAGAAAATTGAAAATGAGGGGTTGGATCTGCGGAGGGACAAGGAGCAGCTGAAGAGAAAGCTGCGGGAGGTCGGCCATGAGGTGGAGAGACAGGCTGGGAGGAGTGAAACCGATGCTCACCAGGAAACGAGGGACAAACTGCAGGAAATGACGTCAAAGCTGACCCAGGCCAAGGAAAAGGCAAAGCAGATACTAGAGGAGTGCGCTCGTTGACGTAGTCCAGGCAGGAAATTGAGCACCAGAGGAAAAAGGCTGAAACTCGGCTGACTGAACTGCAGTCCCGCTTTAGTGAAAGCGAAAGGCAGAAGGGGGAGCTGGGAGAGCGGGTTTCCAAAACCACAGTGAAACTAGAAAGTGTTAACCTTCTCAAGGAGGCAGAGGGAAAGAGCATAAAGCTGAGCAAGGATGTGGCCAGTCTGAGTTCCCAGGTCCTGGATACACAGGAACTCCTAGCAGAGGAGATGAGACAAAAGCTGAACTTCTCAACTCGCCTGCGTCAGATGGAAGATGAGCGCAATGGGCTGATGGAGCAGCTAGATGAGGAAAGGGCAGCCAAGAGGAATGTTGAGAGCTACGTCTCCACTCAAGGTGCAGCTGTCAGAATCCAAGCAGAAGCTGGATGAATTTATCGGCAGGGTTTAGCTGCTGGAGGAAAGCAAGAAGTGCCTCCAGAGAGACTGGGAAGCAGCTAATGCGCAGTTTGATGAGAGAGCATCTGCATGTGACGAGTTGGAAACGACTAAGAACCGTCTGCAGCAAGCGCTGGAGGACCTGCTGGTAGACTGGGATAACCAGAGGCAGGTGGTATCCAACTTGGAGAAGAAGCAGAAGAAATTTGACCAGGTGCTTGCAGAAGAGAAGAGCATCTCCAACAAGTATGCCGAGCGTGACTGGGCAGAGGCTGAGGCCCGGGAGAATGAGACAAAGGCACTGTCCCTGGCTCAGGCCTTGGAGGGAGCTCAGGATTCCTGCGAGGAGCTGGAGAGCGCCACCAAGGCACTGCAAGAAATGGAAGACCTGGTCAACTCCAAAGATGATGTGTGCGCGAACTTGAGACGTCTAAGCGTGGACGGGAGGCACGGTGCAAGAACTTCTACTTCAACTACAAGAGGCGGCGCAAACGGGACTCCAGCTGTTCAAGGACAGAACGGGATGTGTCCCAGATCGAAAGTCTGGCCTGCACTGCTTCAGGTGCTGATGACGATAACGAGGGCTCCAATGAAGAGAACCCAGAGGACAGTGAAGGTGCGGAGAACAGCTCGGACACAGAGACTGCCCCCTCCCCATCGCAAGGGGACGCCAGCAAGGCCAGCGAGCAGCCAACCCGCCATGGCGGTGGTACCCCTGGACGAGAAGCCCAGTCAGAGCGGGACGCTGACCACCAAGGGCCATGAGCTGCCATATGGAGAGCTGCACATGAAAATGGAGAAGTCCCAAGGGCGGGGAGCCGGTGGCCCAGTGGGAGAGACCGTGGCCCGCCTACCAAGCCCAATTGCAGACCAAGAGCGAGCCCTGGGACAGGGACATCCATTCGCTGAGCGACTTCCAGGTGGAGCACCACCTGGACAAGGCCCCGGCGAACACCGCCACCACCCTGTCAAGACGCAACTCCTGCCTGTGGCCAGTCCAGGGGGACCCCGGCCTGCATCTGGGGGAGGGGGTGTGTGGCAACCCTCTTTCTTTTTTCCCCGATCCGGGAGGAATTTCTTTAGTATTTTTCCGTGGCTTTATGCCCCAAACCGGGAAGACTTGTGTTGCGTTTTACGGCGAACTCGATCATTTGTGTGCATTTCTCGCTCTCTGTTGCTTGTGGCGCAGCCAGTACGCCCCGTGGTTGTCACAATAGAGATTGTAATTACAGTTGTGTGACCTAAAAGTTTCATTTTGGGGAAATTATTTTGTTGTTGGAATTGTTTATATTGTAAGTGTAATCTCCTTACCTGCAGTTCATTATATTGTTTTAACTTGAATCCCCGTTTATAAAGATTATTTTTCTATACCATGCAGTATTGTGTGCAAGTGTAATTTTACTAGTTTCATATGGCTCTTGTTTAATTTGTATCGGTTATGTTGTTGAATATAAATTCCTGTGGATGCGTGCCAATAATAGGGAAACCACGTAACCATCAGGTGGAGGTACCGCTAAAGAAGTAACCTGTAAGTGTGATAGTTTATGTCTGGTAACCGTGTGCAGAAAAAACAAAAGGACCATTGGTTCTGGGATAATATCTAAGAATCCAGGGCCCCTACAGTTAGGTGCAAGGCCTAGTTGTGTAGGGGTAAGGGAGACAAGTGTTACATATCTTTAACTACTATTCCAAGAACTTACGCCTTCAGAGACTGATTTGAAAATAAATAACTACAGGGACTAGTAATTTAAAATAAACTCCACAGCACCAACATTAAATGGTACCTCATGAGAGGAGCTGCTACCCTTGCACAACACAACCCACAACAATAATTATGATAATAAACAAAATGTTACCAAAATCTAAAATTAAATCTTGCAAGAAAAAGGTACACACGCAGACCAGTAGATTTGTTAGGGTAGATGGGTGAGAGATTGGTGCAGGTTGACTGGTAAGAGATTCTTACAGTTGGTTCTTCCCATCCTATCTCTCCTTCATGTCCGACGCAGTGACAAGGAGAAAAACTGAGGTATGTGTCTGACCCTGCAGGCATGGAGAGATGGGTGGGTAGAAGAGAGGTAAATGAAAAGGGAAGACAAGGAGGGAGAAACGGTGCATGAAAAGTGGTAGAGGAATGGAAGGGACATAAATTGCAGATTTTCCTGTGAACTGTCAAGGCTTGCAAATTTCTATCATCATCCATCAACACCCCCTACATTCCACACATCTCGACATCTGGAGAAAGGCAGCCAAGTGTGAAGAGTTTCAAAGCTCTGGCACACACGTTTTGACAGAATCGCATACACATAAATTTTTTTAAACATATATACAGATTTAGTTATTCCTTGTTGTATTGCCTAGTTGTGATACCATTTTTAATGCCAGGGTGGCTGTGAGGCACATTAGTGAGTTGCGTGCCAATTGTGTTCACCCGCAGGTCTTCCTGCCACTTAGAAGGGTTTGTAAGATTTGGCAGCCAATCAAAAGCAAGGGAGATGCAGCCAAACAGTACACATACTCAAGCACAGACTCTCTTGTCTACGGTTGTGGGTCAGTGCCTGACACATGCCTATGACTAAGTGACTCGGGAGCAGAGAACAGCAAGCATGTCCATGTGCCTATTTACAGTGGGCATTGGGTCATGCTCCAAAACTGCCTTTCCAGCTTTGAAAGCTGCCTAGACAGCGTCTGGCTGCTGTGTTCTCTAAAACAATTCAGGCAGAATTGGTTTTGATATAGTGTTTTCTAATCTTTGGGCATAAATCTACAGTAATGTGCAAAAGTCTTAGGCACATGTAAAAAAATTATGTAAAGTGAAGATGCTTGTTCTTTTTGCTGAGGATAGTTCTGAGTATAGTTCTTTATGCCCTTCACCACATGTTTGCGGTCACTGCCCTGCTGCAGAATTAAGTTGGGACTGATCAGACGCCTCCCTGTTGGTATTGCGTGATGGATTGCATTGAGGATGTGATTAATCCTGACCAGATTACCAGTTCCCAGCTCTTCTACGGACATTTGAATTTTGACCTTTCAGTCCACTCTTCAGCACTTGCTGCCATTGCTCAGCAACCCACTCATTCAGCAGGGTACCTCCTGTTTTTGTGTGTAGGTAATTCTCTTGGCTTCGTTTCCACTTTGGGGAATGGCTATTTGGCAGCTACTCTTTCTTGAAGACCACTGCTGACAAGGCTTCTGTTTCTGTGAGTTCAGAGCTGAGAGCCGTTATGAACTTCTTCCTATTTCGAAGGGACGTCATCTCTTGTCCGCTGCATTCAGTTTCCATGGCTGCGTTTCTGGCCCTTAACCTTCCCTGTTCCTCTTTATGCTTCTTCAGAAGAGCTTGGACAGCACATCTTGAAACTCCTCTCTGCCACAAAATATCTACTTGGGCGAGACCTTGCTGATGCAGGATGATCACCTTATGTCTTGTTGCTATGCTCACTCTTGCCAACGTATAAGATTTGATGATTTATAAGTGAAACTGTCACACCCTCACCTTTTGGTTTTGATTGTTCTTCGCCCAGTTTAATTCCTTCTACAGCGTTTATGTTTTCACTCTGTTTGGTCAATGAGCTCATTATGTCATTGATCATTACCACCTGTTTGCTATCTTTGTTTAAACATGCACTGGCCTATACATCTACAAAGTAATCAAGTTTTTATCTGTAAAGTGGTCTTTTTCATAATATATTAGTTTATTTAACAAAATACAAATGTAAGTCCAAATGTGCTCTTTTCTACTGACACACTTATGCAGAAGACAAAAAATACAACAATTTTTTGTCTGATCCTACCTGGTACATGCCTCACCACAACAACAGACTCCCTAAAATAGAAAACAGCGGATGTTGGGTGCCAGTGGTCGTGTTTGCCTTGGAAAGAACAGGAAGTGAGCATGACGCAGGCACACAGAGACAGGAGGAGGAGGGATACTTAATGACTTCCAACCCGCCCTCCTTACAGGAACTGTTAACATTTTTAACATCTTCGATTATAAACAGGATCTCATATGAATGAATGGCTCTCTTTCTGTACTGTTTGACTTTACTGTATTTGTCTGAACTTAAAATTAAGTGTCACGCCCGAAAAGTCCTGTGCACCCATTTCCTCTAGCTATCTAAATCAGACCAGCTCTCCTAATCACATTCTCAGGCCTCTTTGCCAGACTCACATCCAGCAGGTTTAAATGCCAGCCTCTGCTTCATTCAGACAAAAACTTCCCACACATGTAAACAGCAGTGTTTCCCAAACGAGAGCCACACATGCCAAGATTTCACGTCCTCGCTGAATATGTTATTGTGCTTTCTAAATCACCGCCTATCTGAGCCAGTTATTCAGTTCTAAATGCCACCAGTCAGTGAAATGCCTACTTGAAATTACATTGTTTTCAAATATGGCATAGTTATGAAATTATGTTTTTGTCCATAAAAGCCTTATCCCAATCAAAAGTTTACTTGCAATTATACAATAGAGCTTTATGTTTCATGTGAATATAATGAACATATTATATTCAATATTCCTTTCCTTTTTAAAAATTGGTTGGCTTCTTTAGATGTTTATACCTATACAATGTTTCAGCATTTAGCTATTTTCAGCCTGCTATTTAGGATACAATTTTCCCCATGTCTTTTCTAAAAGATCAAATGGTTTGGGAGGCTAATAGTAAATCACAAAATGGATGCATAGAAAAAGTTTAATTTAAATAATACTTACATAAAACAAGACTTACTTCCTTATGCCCCCTTCCACTTACTTCCTCATGCCATATGAGAACATGAAGGATGTACCATTTTGTCAAGCTTATCATTTTGTCACCTTATACTTGGAGAATTATGTTTCCGCTAATCACCACACAATGACATATAATGTTATTATTGTGTTATATTCTTGGTCGACACTGGCTATGCTAGATGCTGAATCAGCAGAAATGCTGTACAAAAATAATTGCAGAAATCCAGAATTGCATTGTTTTTACTGATCACTGATCAAAACAGTGACTCATCAGCACTTAATGTGCATCCTTTCCCATCATGCCGATTGTGCAGCAGAGCTTGTTGAGCATAAGGTGACATCTCCCCTAGGAGTTGATACTAGAGCCTTATTGGGTCCCTGAGCTAGGGACTTGTGGCTCTTATCTGAATGTTTGGCCTTTTTGCGCTGATTGAAGGGACCCAAGTATGATTCCAAGTCAAAGATCAGGTGTGCACAAGACGGGATTACATGTGCATCTTATGAAAGTTACGTGACAACTCCAGAACTTAATTGGACACTAGCTGCCCTTTTTACACTCTGCCGGAATGCTCATAACGAACTACTAGTCAGTGAACTGTGACACTGAAATGCTAACATATGCAGTGTGTGCCACTCGATGGAAATATTTAGCCTTTTCTCAAAATCATGTAGACAGTACAGTGTTTTTTTATATATTATTTGGCGCAATTCATTAAATGTTCTGGGAACTCCTACTTTAGCATAATTCTTCTGCTTTGGTATGCAAGTGTAGCAGTGGTTCTAACCCTAGAAACGCCTCCAGGCCATGTGTGGCACTTCGAGCATGCCTGGTCTAGAAGCGGCTGTAGACAGGGAAACTGGGGGAATGTTTACAGTTTATTTGGCGTCATAAACTGAATTATAAACAATTCCAATGGAAGACAAACTTCCAAAGAAAAACATCCTTTTGGGAAAACAAAAATAACAAAGCTTCTTTTAAACTTTCAAAATAACAATCCCAACACATCAGTCACCAAAAAAACAGACATTTCACTCTATCAACCTCAGCACTGCCGGCAGTCTATGTAAAAGATTGTTGGAACCTGACTAGTTATAATCAGAGGAGCAGCACAGGTTGCAACAAGGTCTTTTGTGTGGGCATTCAGCCCAGCTCTGTCTGCCCAGTTTTGGGCATTTTCCCAGGGCATGAGAGTGTGGCCCCAGCTGAATGCCACACCATGGTTGATAGAGCCCATTAAACAACCGTTTGATTGCAGCCAGTCAACATAATGAAATGGGTCATTTCAAATCGCAAATGATCTAATAGAACAAAATTATTGATCACAAGGTAACTTGCAAAATATGCTTATTTCAGATGTAATATGAATTTGCTGTAATTTTATTAACTAAACAGCAAATTAATCCCATTTAATATGAGCAGTAGCATGTCTTTGAAATTCACCCAAGTTAAAACAGGTGTTTATCTTTCTAAACGCACATATTTAAATTGCAACAAAGGCTTTGTTTGTGTCACAAGGCATTGAGGCAAAAAAAAAGAAGAAGAAAAAATCCCTTTTAAAAAAAAAAGAGCTCATCCTTACAGAATTCCCTGCCATTAAAACAATGTAAAGAAAACCAACTTGTTTTGGGAAAACAAAAACTGTCCCTTTCAGATAGCCCTGTTGTAAGCACCTGAGTGTGGTCTTGTTAAACAAACCATGTGCATCAATCAAGCCCTGGTGAAAGGAAATTTTTCTACAGCCAACCACACTAATACTGCATGAAACAAAACCAATATTCTGACAGAAAACATCCAAAACAGGTATTACATATTCTGTTTTACTCCAATGGGACAAACCCTAACCCAAAAACTGAGAAATAATAGCACAAAAAATGGAGCACCCAGATTACAGGGGTGCTCTGGCAACACAATGCCAGAGAAGAAGTACTTTATCACGAGGTATGTGAGACAGTCGTAGATCTAACAAAGGGTAATACTGACGACAGAGTCAGCCCACATCAGAGAAGATCCGCAGCGCATGGCCACATGCCTCTCCTCCGTCGCCACCCTACTTTCAGCAGCCACCCTCTCATCCTTTTCCATGCCCTGCCCTTTGACAAAAGCACATTATTGTTCTCCCTATAAAGTTTACCATGACAGAAGCCCCAATTCTATAATGGTGGATATTAACTGGAGAAATTAGGTTACATAAATAGAATACCTTCACCAAGTCTGCTTCTGTAACAGACCCTATTCGACCCCCCTGGCCACCAGGCTTTTACGCTCTCTAGCCAGGTATTGAACTCGTCGTCACAACCTCCTGACAGACAAGAGAGATGATTAGCTTCTTGAATCAAACACCTAAATCTTTAACTCTAGGACCTAATCAGTCTCTCTAAGTCAGTAGCAAGCTCATTCACCACGAGCCCTGCAACACTTCATTACTACTTAAATTAGAGGTGAAGTAGATCAGAACCTGGAAAAGGCAGAAAATTAATTCAGCAGGGCAGTGCTCTTGATAGGGTCCATCAAAAGTTTAGAAAATTGTGCAGCCACTTCACATTCTCCCAAGTCTCCCAAGACTTCTCCAAAGTCTCTCCTCCTCTCTTCTCTCCGCTCTGGTCCTCAAAGTAATTTTACTTGAAATCTGTCTTCTCTTGTGTCGGGACACAGTGTCAGTGCTGTGAATGGCTGGCAAGATTCTTCAAGCACTCAGATGTAAGAGTGGAAAATACGTTGTGCATTTGGTCACTAAGTGATGCTAATATTCAGTAAGCAGGCTAACCAACCTTGTCTAATAATGTCGCAGTCATATTGAAGGAATGTTGAAAAGGCCAGCAGGAAAGAGTTCTGTGTTTGTCATGGATTTGCTGACATAATGAAGCCATTGGAACCCACGCATAGAAGGGCCCTGTTGTTTCTGTGGTGTCACAACACTAGCCAGATAGCTTGATGGGCTCCTTGTCATGTATAGTGTGTTGGATTTTCTGTCAGTGATTCCGTCAATGTATGCATTGTTGCAGCCTAAAAACAAATTCTCCATTTTCTCATGTAGATTTTTTTAGTATGTGAACACAAAACACACAGTGCCTTTGTAGGCATTTTTTCCCATTAACCTGCATGATGTAATTTAAAGGATGTTGGGGCACAGTGGAGGAAAGGTGTGCATACAGACAAGTACGGGCCGGAGGGAGTGGGGGAAGGGATCACAGAAAAGCAGAAATTTGAAACTTCTTTTAATACCCACTCTTTTGTAGACCCACTCTTTGTAGCACACACTAACCTGCTGTTAAAAAAAAAACTGTTTCTGCTGTTTACATACTGTTGTTGATTCAGTTTGTCATTGTTTGATATAGCTTTTGCCACCTTCAGCTAAATCTGTTTATATGAAAATATGAGCGAGGGTCCCCATGTGGCATATAAGTGGTAACTGATATTTACCGTATACCAATATTTTCCCATTAAATCATCACTCCATACAACATACAAGAATCTAAAATTGTATATAGCCAATTGACTCAAACAGTCAATACTCTTTATGATAAATTCTTATTTTTATCAAATTGATTAATCAAATCCAAAATCCAATAAGAATAGTCTTACCAAGACCTTACCACAAAGTACATGGCTTTTCCCCAAAAAAGGAATGAACTTCAGGTAGGCCTTGCTCTTCTGGTGTTATTTGGGCATTCTTCTCCAAGTATCGCCTCCATCTATTACAATCACTGATACCTTCAAAGGTGGATAAAGTTTGCAACTTTACAAAGTCTTTTTATCCATTAAAAATACATTACATGGCCTTCTTAACTTCCCGAGTATCTCCTTAACAAAAACAAAAAAAGTATACTTCTAAGCATCCATTTTTTCCACCTTCTTTTTCACCCCTCCATTTTGCATCACCCGAGGGCATCATCCGAGGAGTGCCTGCGCAACACATAATTTACAATGATTCCTACTCCCCCATATTGAGACCTTCTTCTAATTTATAAATTTTTCACTAATTCTGAAATAGTTGTTGTCGCCATGCAGTCTCCCAATTGAGATTACCATTCCTTATTGCTACACGTGTTTTACATTCGTTTTTTTATGTATCACAATCAGGCCAACAATTTAAAAGAATCTTTCCACTGCTGAAGTTTTGATGTTGGTGGAAGACTGTCTTTGTTATATCCCCTAGGTGTGTCGGCACACCAGAGACTCCTGACTGAGAATCAAACTCGGGTAACCATTGTACACCAAGCTTCTTCTTCTTCACAACTTCTTCATAAACTTGTCTGGATTAAAACTCAAGACACTAGCAGAGAACCGATAGAATTCTGATTTATTAATTATTAAAGGATGAACATTCCTGTTTATAGTGAACTTGCCTTCTGGCTGCTCAACAAACTCTGCTTGTCCGTGAAACCCGACAAGAGTTTATGCATTTCCAGACTAAAACTACAATTAAAAAACGTGAAACTCTAGATTACATCATATTTTTAAAAATCTAGTATAAAATTCTGGTTAAATTGAAATAACAGACTAAGGCCCTAAAAATCATTGCAACATCATGATGAATTTAGATGGCTATTCACTTTCACTCAATTTACTAATCAAAGATCTTGGGGTTAAAATTTTAATCTATATAAAAATATATATATTAATGTGCAAAAGTCTGTAAAGTGAAGGTGCTTTCAAAAATAATGCAATGAAAGGTTTCTAAATATAATACTATATATAGGGTAGTAAGTAGTAAAAAAATGATGAGACATTTACTTTAATTAAAATTCATTCAATTAATAGAGAGCCTGATTATTTTTGAGATTTCTTCCTGCTTGCTGTAAAGTTTTCTCTTGCCACTGCATTTTGGGGTTTTTAGGCTTGTGTCTCAGCCAAAGGCTTTTGTATGAACTCATATGTAAAGTACAATACAAGTACATGTAAAGTACAACTGTTGAAAAACAGTTTCCACGCTCATAATTAAAATGACCTTCGTAAAGGCCAATTTAACCCCTATGCTGTTTGATCTTAACCCCTTTCACTTTCAAACACAATCAAATCAACTGTGCTAATCCGAGGAGACAGACATCTCATGCTATCAATTGCAACATCTCCCTGAATGAATGAATAAATTAATATGAGGTGAGTGAGGGTGAGACCCACTGTTGATCTTTTTCTGCACCGCTACGTCTTGGAGCTAATTATCACCTGCAGGTGAAGGGGGAACCCAGAGCCAGCTCGGGTAGAGAACCATCCTCGCACAGTTCTCTTTTCTGTTGCACTCTGTTCTTCCTTACGACTTTCATATGCTGTATACATTCAGTGACCAGTTTATTAGGACCACCACCCCGTTGACAAAAATGGATCACTCCTACAATCACGTGGCCATGGCTTGCTATATGAAGCAGGCTGACAGGTATCCAGTTACTGTTTTATTGAACGTTAGATCAGCAAAACAAATGACCAAATTACTTTGACCGTGGTATGACTGTCAGTGGCAGGCATGCCGTTTCCAGTATTTCAGAAATGGCTGCCTTCTTGGACTTTTCAAGCCCAACAATGTCTAGGGTTTCTGAGAATGGTGTCATAAATGGCACAGTTCAAAAGTGATGTGTTGAATGCCATCTCGGAAAGCTCAACTCTTATTATGGTATGTTGCAGCAGACAAACACACTGGATTCCCAGGGGTGGAAAGTAAACACTTAAGTACTGTACTTAAGTACATTTTTACAGTACTTAGCATTTAGCACAATACTCAAGCATTTTCAGAGAACTTACACTTTTACTCAAGGACTGTTTCTTGAAAATGTAGTGATTTTTACTGATTTTTAGTTTGGATCAGTGGTCGGAGGCTGATGTCAATGGGGCCAAGCATTATTCATGCTTCCATCCTCAAAGCACAGCAGTGCTGTCTGTGAAATGGGCCAAGGATATTAAATATGTTTTAGATGTTTAATATGGGACCCGAGGTAGGCCATACTGGTCAGCACTCTAACAGCAGTTCCAGAATGCACAAAACACTCTAGTTCAGAACAGACAAAGGAACATAATTCCAATTTGATAGATTTACTAATGAATCAGTAGCAGAAATGCCAAGCACATCAGACAAAAAAATTCTGCAGCTTAAAATCGTATGACTGCTTTGTTGCAGCCAATACATCTGATCAAAAAAAATGGGGGAATTCATCCACATCAGGTGTGACAAATTTAACTTAAAATTTTTTACACATTTAAATTTAAGTTTCCTTGTGTCCCGCCAAAACTGTACATGAAAATTAATTTCTTCCTGGTAAAAAGGAATCATCATTCTGATGAGGATACACGCACCTACGCCAGGGAACCTTTTCGGTCTGCGTCTTCTAGTATCAATTAAGTCCTAGTTCATGAGTGAGCCGTGATCAATGGCATTTCACGTGGCAGGCAGAAAGTTCAGTTGTTGGCAGCGCTGAGGTATTCTCCCTCCTTAAGGCCTAGCTGGAGGCAGGGAGTTATGTCCCCCCTTCAGGACATCGTTGCAGGAGAACAGCCTTTCTCTCCTTACGGCCCAGCTGGAGGCCTCGGCAGCAGGGAACTATGTCCCTTCTTAGGAGAGAGCCACAGGAGAAGAGAGAAAGAAAATGTCTGCTCTCTGCGACCTGTAGGTTGTATGTGATTTACGACCTCTGTGTGTGAGCGGTGGATTTAAAAGAACCTGCTAGGGGGCAATGGCTGACAACGTCATTCCCAGTTGCAGGACAGAGAGAAATCTAGTTTGTTTGAACTGTACATGGTTCCTATTTCAGTATGGTTCCTAAAACATAACAATGAGTTCAGTTTACTTGTGTTGCCTGCACTGAGGAGGAGATCTATGTAGGATGGAAAAGGCTATTTGCAGCAAGAATGTACCGACATCCAATCTGCAGAAACTGCCTGATGCCATTGCAACGTTTCTGAAACCTTGTAGAATTCATACTTAGAAAAATTCAGGCTGTTCTGAAGACTAAGGGCGGTAGTGCCCAGCCCATGGTTGTATCTAATAAACTGTTTCTGTGTGTGAGTATCATATAGACTACATGACCAAAAGCATGTTCACACCCCTTCAAATTAGTGGACCAATGTATAAAATCGAGTACACAGCCATGCCATCTCAATCTGCCATCAACAAGGCATTTTCGACCAGAGAAATGCCACTTACTGGATATTTTCTCTTTTTCGGACCATTCTCTGTAAACCCTAGAGATGGTTGTGCGTGAAATCCCAGAAGATCAGCAGTTTCTGAAATACTTAAACGAGCCCATCTGGCACCAACAACCATGCCACCTTCAGAGTCACTTAAATCACCTTTCTTCCCAGTTCTGATGCTTGATTTGAACTTCAGAAGATCGTCTTGACCATGTCTACATGCCTAAATGCATTGAGTTGCTGCCACATGATTGGCTGATTTGCGTTGAAGTAGCAGTTGAAGAGGTGTATCTAATAAAGTGGCTAGTGTATATATATATATTCTGAATTAAGGTGGGTAAACAGCCTGGGACCCAGGGTCATTTGCTTATGGGTCTTATATCCCCTGATATCACTATGTGGTAGCAGACTTGCCTATTGTTCTGTAAACATGCTATAAAATCCATTTTCCACCCTCCCTGTCTTTATTTGATACTGGCTTATAAGAAAGTAATGTCTGCCTGAATGACTATGACACTCTGCTGTAACCACCCCTCCATTCCAGAATTATTTGTTTGTTTATAATAAATCCAGACTCAAACTGAAGCTTTCCTCCTAAACTTTCCTCCATTTTTCTTAATAAAAAATACTTATTATTATTTTTTATTATTTAAGTAGAATTGATTGGAGAAGTTGGGAGGCATAATTAACTGACATGCTCAGACACCGCGCCTGTGACTCATACTCACAGCCTCTTACTAAATAGGCGTGGACAGCAAAATCTACCAGTGGATCTTTAATATCAGTTTATTACTCTATATACATAAATTATATCCTGGAATGTATTTACGAAGTACCCATCGTATACATTATTAATGGGGGAATCGGTCTTTATTTAATGACTTCGTGGACTATGGACAGTTGGAAGGAGTAAAAATGTGGTTTTCTTGAAGGGCGGGAGTGGAGGAGGACCTGTCGGTAGCAGAGAAAGTGCAGAAGCCGTCTTAGTTATCTGCTCGTTGAAATAACAGATCAGGTGAAAGTTTCGACCTCCGTAAGAAACGCGCAACACATGGCCGTAAAGTCGAAGAAAAGTAGTAGATGCCCTCAGAAGCAGCGTCCAGTTGCTGATAATAGTGTATACGAGTGTATAGATTTATAAACCCGCAAAAAATACTTATTTGATACTTATTTTAAAAGTCTACACGGAGAGTTTCAGAGCTAGAACAGAGAGAAAGGGAAACTACAGAGAGAGAGAAAGTTTTTCATTAATTTATTTATACAATTTGAAATCTTACTGATAATTCCTATTGAGCGAGGACGTTAGTCTCGCAAGGAATTTGAGGGGGAACGGAAGGCTCTGGGTCAGCAGCTCGGACAATGCCATGGACGCTAACTAGGAGGAATACGTCTTTTCGTAGCCTTCAACTATAGCAGCTATTAAGATAAATTGTCATTACTGAATTCTTTTTTTTAAATGGAGCACCGGTTTACACTCACCTGTTTGCTGGTCGGTGTGTTACTGCAGCGGACCAGCACTCAAACCACCGTACCTGACGCAGGTGAGTAGGCAGGAGAGGGGCACAAGAGGAAGGAGAATGGTCTAAACGGTTTTTTGTCTGTCATTTTATATAGGTGTAACGCGGATAACTGTTTTTCACTGGTTATTAATCATGTTTCTTAATAATTGTGGTAACATAACTATAACACTCATTGCAATTAAACATAATATTTTAAATATTATCATTTCCATCATTACTATTTGGATTATTATTCGATTTTTTATGGGCAACATAGTGGTTTGACAATTGTAATTGGGTTCTAGGTTTGAATCAGGTTTTAGGAATTAGGTCACTGTGTGTCTGAAGTTTCTGGAATGTTTGCATAGGTTTCCTCCCTCAGTACAAAGGATTGGCGACTGCGGAATTGGTCCTGTGTGGCTATGTGGCTCTACTGACCTTTGATTGACTGGTCAGATTTACATTATAAAATCTTTATAATGTATAAGCGCTAAAGGAAGTGCGGAAGACAATTTGCTAACAGCTCTACAGTACTTTGCCGAAGTCTTACGCCCATGTAAAAAAATTCTGTAAAGTGAAAATGCTTTCTAAAACAGTTGGATAAAAAATTTCTAAATAAGTTAATAAATACTATAAAGGGTAGTAAGCAGTAAAAACACTTTCCACAGTTCTTCTACAGTCTTTGGCTGCCTCACTTGGTTCTGTCTGTCCAGGTAATCTCATAAACCTTGATGATGTTGAGATCTGGGCTCTGTGGAGGCCATACCGTGTGTTGCAGAACTCCTAGTTCTTCTATCGGAAAACAAATATTCTAATCTCAATCTAATCTGGTTTTTTTACTGACACACTAATGGAGAAGAGAAAAAATAAACATCAAAGACTACATGTATGTAAAAAGGCTAAGGTAGATTAAACAAACTTAAAACTTTTGCACAGTACTGTACCTTGGATTAATAGAAAAGCATGGCCAGTCTCACTCAAATGCCACATGGAACTGCCTTTCGCCAAACATTCTGCTAATGTTGCTATAAGCTTGTGAAAATATGTGTTAGGATGTTGGGATGTTTCAGAATTTGTATGATTTTTTTTCATACATAGTGAATGGCAGCAAATCAGATGTTTTAAAATAAAACAGACTGCAAAGCTGACAAAAGGCACAAGCTAACAACAAAGTTGTTACCTTAGAATACATCCCTGGTCCTGGCAGGTTTATTGAAACACTGCATGTTCTGATTTAAAATCCAGTATTCAGTATTCAGTTAAAATAGGAAATAATCTAACAGACAACTCTCTATTGGCAAGGTTATGTCCCCACTCTGAATTAAATCTGAAACTTCATCTTCAACAAGGAGCAAAAACAAGGTCTCAGGTCAAGCAGTCCTGAAACAGTGCTTGGCTTCAGCTTTAACCCTACAACTTATTGTGTTTTCGAGACTAACACCATAAGCACTGTGCCAACTGATGGCTGCTTCTGTAGGGCCCAAGCAAACCTGTCAGTCAAAAGCTAGAACAGAGAAGAATCAAAGTAATTTTTTTCCATGTCAATATAACAAAGTGCGTACAGCAAAGCAGCTAATGAATAATCCCCTTTTGCTCAACACAACATAAGATACCAAATCAATGGTATAGATATATGATCAACAACAAACTTGACCTAGCTAACTAATGTGTTTGTATTTAAGTTACTGATTTCATTTTAATCCCAGTAACATTTTACCCTAGCCTAATCCTAATCAGATACTCCTCCACCAAATTTGCTGCATGGATTGATTAGCAGGCTACCCCTTTTTCATTCAGTGCAATGAGTCAAGATGCTAAGTTGTGAATTAAAACATGATTCTCTCAAAGATGGTAGGCTATGACGCAGTGCTTTCATATGGGATTAATAACGAGTTACAACTGGTCACAGACTGCATTGCTTTCAAGGTAAGCTGTCATGGTAGTTGCCTTTCTTTGGGTCTTGATGCTGTACAATGCAAGCTGGAAGTGGTAGCAATTGCATCAGTAATTTTTGCACACAGCAACTCTCTTGTTGTTGACAGCTGCGATGCAAGTTGTCAGATTTGTGACTCGAGTCTGACTAGTACAAGTCAGGTAACTCGACTCCACATCTCTGATAGATAGCTGTTTCTCCCAAACCGTTTTATGTTTTTATGTCAGCAGCTTTTGACTTTTGTCTTCAGACATGATGAAGACCATTACTGTCGCTGTTGCATATCATTAAATTCTGTTTTATTTGGGGAGCAAAAGTTTACGAGTGCTATTATCTTTTACCTTTGGTTTCATGGTTGTTGAGAATGTGATATATGTGTATAATGTGTGATGTTATTTGTTGAGGACTGGTGAGCACAGACCCGCCTCGAGAAAACTAGGAAGAACAGAATGCATTTTTATGGGTCAAAGGTCCATGCTGGCATAGCTTGAGTCTCAGGAAAAAGGGCTATTGACTAATTGGTTTCTATAATAATTCACAGTTTCCCTTCGGATTTGAACAGTTTCCTAATAAAGGTGTCATACCTATAGCTATATAATCATCAATTAGTGTATCATAAAGTAACAAGTGTGGCTAAGAATAATGAAGTACAGAAGTTTTAATGTTGCCATTTCAATGCGTCTCCATTAATAGCGATGTAGTTTCATGTGGATCAAGTTATCCTTCCCACCCCCCCAGTCGCCATCCACAGAACCTTCTGAATTTTATAATAAAGAAAATTTTATTTGGACTTTACAACTTACCTTTTCTTTAAATATGACACCAGTGATCCGTGCATGAGTAAATAACAATATATATATATATATAATCTGTGAAATTATTGTGTGAGATCAATCATTATTGAGTATGGCCCATTTCTAACCTCACCCACCAGCTGGTTATCTGCTGGTCCCTGCCCGGTCGTAGACACGAAAGCATGATTATCAGTGTTGAGACCTGGAACCAAGGGGGTTGTGGGCAAATGGACATGAGTCTAGAACCCTGAAACTCCCAGCTCCACACGGTTCAGCCCTGCAGTGGAAAAGAAGTCTAAGACAATGGCACTTCTGTATAGCCATCGTGAGGAAAATGTATTAGTCATCTCAGAGTCAAGTAGAAAATGAATACTGCCAGTACAGTCATGTAGCCACATGAAATATGATTAAAGAGCAGTACGGCAATATTTAGAGGAAAGTTGTGCACCATAGTCATTTACAAATAAAAAATGTAAGATGATTTTAAGTGTACTTATGTTAATTCTGAAGCCCAGGTTGTTTGTGCACATGCCCTAACTGACGGATACCCTTCTAACAATGCTTTAGTGTAGCTGTCAAGGATGTCCTGAGAATGTGTGTGTGTGTGTGAGAGATTCTGATCTTTTGAAGAACAGAATCTTCAAACGGGGGCCGCACAGGTTCTTTGGCCTGGAGTACCTGTGTTGTTTTTTGCTTATGCCTCAGAGAAAAGAAAAGACCTGCTACAGGATGGGTCATTGTGTGAAGGAAATCTTTTTGAGTTTAATGTATTCTCAAATGTCAAATGCAGCATGGAAATATACTTCAGTTAACGTGCATATTATGGATAAGGCATGTTGTTCCAACATTTAAAAAGATGATATTTTATTTGGATTAACTATTTTAAAAAATTATTTAATTTTTTGAATTTTTTTGCAGTTGCTGTTTAACTTTTAAGAGCAAATATGGATAAGGTTTAAAGGGAGAGACATGTTTTAACAATATTGTACAAATGTCTCACAGCTATTATTATGTATTTTTTGCATTATAAAAGCACAAATAATTCCACAGAAAACTTTTTTTAATCATGCATTTTGTCTTAAGGCTGTCCAGGAGAAATAGCATCACCTACTCATTTTAAAGAGGTGTTACAAAACAGCTACACATGTTAAACAGCTACACATATAATGAGACCATATTGTGACACACAGATGTGCTCATTCACCTGTGCCTAAAAATGATATAACCACATAGACATACTCTAACACACACGTACACAGAAAAGCACACACATACACGGTCACACTTACATTCTCTTTCTGGAATGAGTGGAAGATCTGCCAGAAAAGCCAGCATAGCACTCATTCCAGTCTACTCATCTCTCTCCTGGCCCTTCAGATACAGCAAGTAGTCATCACAGTCTTGTCTATCCTTTTCACTTTTGGATCTACCATTTACAAATGACTTTTTTGGATGCAGCTAAGCTGTATTTATCACTAATTATAAAGTACTTGGTATGCATAAATACTGTGAACAGTTATCTCTACCCCCCCCCCCACCTCAATCTATGTTGATGTTCAACACGCATTTTGCAGTCATTTTTTCCCTCTCTACCTCTCCCTCCGTCAGATTTCCTTCCTCTCTATAAAAGCGTGTTTCTGTACACATCTGTATGCATGGATGAATTCGTGCTGGTGGGTTCCTGTCAGAGTGTGCCTGTCAAGTTCCCAGGTAGCAACTGCATCTATTTGCCAACACTGCAGTCATGTTACGCTGGTTTCAAGAAAATATTGGGAGAACATTGTTTACAATGTTGTGCTTATACATTCAGGTGATCTCTGTGGTTTGTCCAGAAGTTCTCCACATATGAATCCTGGAAACTGGATGGAAGAGTTGCTGAATAAGACAATATTATTGTGTAAAACATCCTGTTTCAGCACATTTCTGCCTAATTGTGGACAATTGTAACAATTTTGGCAGCTATTTTGTTACCTGTGTACCACAACGGGATTTGTTACATGCGTCGTCCCACTCTTTTCTGCTCCTATGTCTCTTTGCTTAACTATCCTCTGATCTCCCACTTGCCTGAGTCTCTGGCATCATTTACACAATCGATTCCCTCTCTGGTGTCCCCATTGTCTCTCCCTCAGTACTAAACTGCTGCGAAGGGGACGTGCTAATCCTGTTGGACTCCTCCGGAAGCGTCGCGTCTTACGAGTACTCGCGCCTACTGCATTTCCTGTCAAAGCTGCTGCTGCCCTTCGCCCTGGGGCCTAGTCAGGTGAGAGTGGCGCTGCTGCAGGTGGGAACTGAGCCTCATCTGGATTTCAGCTTTGAGGCCCACACCACCCAGCAGGGCCTGCAGGGGGCACTACTGCAAGCCAAGCAGCTGCGGGGAGACACCAACACGGTGGGGGCCCTCAAGCTGGCCAAAGACCAGCTGCTGGCACCTAATGGGATGGGCAGTGTCAGGCCAGGCATCCCCAGGGTTCTGCTGTGGCTTACTGATGGAGTGCAGCCAGGTGAAGTGGAATTGCCACTGGCCCAGCTGCAACAGGAGGGTGTGGCCGTGCTCGCTGTTTCCACGGGTCATGGCAACTACCAGGTGCTAAAGAAAGTGGTGACCCAACCCTCTGATAAACACCTGTACTTTGTGGACATCGAAGATATCAACATCATCACCAGGGACCTCAGGGATGCTATCATTGGTGAGCAGGGTAGGGTAGTGGGATTTGCTGCACTGGGAAAGAGAGGGAGGAAGCTGGATAGATAACCGGGAGGGGGGAGAAAAAGAGCTTTCTGAAGAAAAGGCATGTTGTTCTACTTAGAAATACATGATATGAGACAGACACAGAGCAAAATTCAGAAATACCTAATGCACAGCCGGAATCACAGAACCAAAGGGTTCCTCAAAGGTTTTTCTGGGTGTATTCTTCATGTACATGCAATTTCTAAAGCCGATCTGCTTGTTATGTGTTCCTCTGTTCCTCCCGGTTCCTCAGAAATAATTCGAGCAGAGAGGCTGCAGGTGCGAGACGTCTCTTCAAACAGCGCAGTCCTGCAGTGGCGGCCTGTCCTGAGTAATGGCACTGGTTACTACGAGGTCTGGTTTGGCCTAGTCTCTGCGGATTTAGAAAGGCCCGACACCAGCAGTGGCACCAGTCCCAGCACCAGTAACGGTCAGCGCAGCAGGCTGACCTTTGATGGCGACACTACCCGGGCGAAACTGGTTGAACTCCAGCCAGAAACTGCGTACACAGCCACACTAATACCACATTCCAACCTGGCAGTCATGAAGCCCCTCACAGCAACCTTCAATACATTACCTGGTGAGAGGGACAAAAAATCAGTGGAGAGTGTCCCAGGAAAAGGGTGGCTTTCATGCGAATGTAATCTGTCTTTCTCTGTCCCCCTTCCCTATAGTTTATTCACCTCCAGAGGTACTGAGTCCGGAGGTCATCATGGTTTCGGAGCTGGGGACCCATAGCATGAGAGTGCACTGGGGGCCGCTGCAGCTGGACTCGGTGCAGAAGTACCAGGTCGAGTATAGCGCTCTGCCAAGGGGAGACGTCCAGATTGTGACCACAGGCCGACATGAGAACTCAACGGTGCTTGACCAGCTACAGCCTGACACGCAGTACCTGGTCACAGTCTGCGCAGTACACTCCTCAGGCAAGGAGAGGGCGATGTCGATCCGGGTCTGCACTCAGGAGGGTGAGGATCACAGTTTTCAGTTATCATTTTTGAATTTTCTAAAATAGGCCACTTTAACACCCCGTCTCTGTCACTCCCTTAGAGCTGCCGGCCCTATTGGATCTTAAGCTGACGACAGTGGGAAGCGACTCAGTCCAAGTCAGTTGGAATGGTAGCGCAAAAGGACTACAGGGTTACTGGTTAAACTGGGTGGGGGAGGAGGGTGCCTCCTCTGGCCATCCCTCCAACCGCTTCTTGCCCCCATACTCCTTCTCCACAGTGGTCACCAACCTGCCGTCCACCAGTCGCATCTGCGTGTCGCCTGTCTACAGAACTGCCAGAGGAAAGGGGCTTTGCTGCTCCACACATATGTACTCAGGTAGGCCTGCTCACCTGAGCACCTCAGCTCCTGTAATACTGACACCTGGTTGAGGTATTATACTTCGTCGGTTGCTAGTTTTAATGGAGTTGATGGTTATAAGAGAAGCTGTTCAGGAACATTCATGGATACATGGAACTCATTCATGAACGTGAGACTAAAATATACTTTAGTGAAACAGGTGAAAGTATGTTTGCATAGTAACAAAATTATATCTGGATTAACTTCTGGTTATGGAACCCTTTCTATCTTCTATAGCAGATGAAGCTCCCTGGGACTACAGGCTTCGCAGCTCTGGCTGATCATCTGGCTGAGCCCTACACACTGCATATTATGGGAGAGAGATGGCATGGATGAAGGAGGGGGAATGGAAGAGGAAGTGGAGATGCAGAAGAGGGGAGTCTGGGGATACTAAAACTGGAATAAAACGAGAGTGGACACTCCCTTCCCACGCACACTTTCCTTTGGAACTCCGTTTCCTACCTCAAAATGATCAGTCACACAACCCTGTACTCTAGAAGCACCTCTCTCCTTGCAAAAGTTGAAGTGGATTACTGGAATTAGCCACTCAGGGAACCAAACTATTAAACACACAGATTGCAGACAAGCACCCTGTAGTAATCGTAATATATTTTTATTTATATAATGCTTTTCTAAACAAATGCACATAAAATAACTTGCAATAATAACGCAATAACGTGTAATTGATTTAACAAAACTTTTTCAGAACAACCCATATAAAGCCACATTGTAGTAATAACAAGGATTCATGTTTTTGCAGATATTAATTAATCTTCTGCTAAAACTTGGAACATAATAATTTTTAATAACTTTAGTTTAATAGCATTGCAGTCCATTTAAATTGTATATCATTTGTACCCCAGCTGTACAAATGATTTATACTTTGAATATATGGATACTTCATTTGCAGGTATAGGTGGTTGAATTATCTTTGTTAATTTCGTTTTATGCATTTTAATGCTTCTCAGGAAACTTTGCTTTCTGGAGTTCAGCAAAACTACACGAGGCTTCCCTCTTGTTTGGGAAACTGCACGTGAAATACACGCTAATATATAGAATGGTATGTTTCCATTGTGTGAATGATAGTTATTCTTTTGCGTGAGAATAGTTAAAATTCCTTACTGAATGAACTTGGGTGTTTGCTGCCCTCCCGTGGCTTCATGAATACACCACAGTTTAACAATATGTTTAAAAAAACTAAAACTTGCTAGTATAAATTAATATAAAAACTATATATATATATAATCCAAATTTGAATCTTTTAATTTAAAATGTATCATTGTTTTTCTTTTCTCTTGTATTTTCTCACTGTTCCTTTTTTTCTTTTGGATGATTGGGAAAACATTTTAAGTCATAAAAATTGTGAAAATGCTACACATTTACAAATACGGAACACAGATTTTCACCATCCCTTTTATTGACTTGCTTAAAAATAAATGCTATGACTTGCTATTTAATATTGGCATATATTAATTTGGTATTATTGATATTTATCACTTTGGCATAGCAATAAATATGACATCCTTATTTCCTAATTTATATATTTTTTTGTCTTTTGCCAAAGAATTGCAAATTGTGCTAATGCATCTCGACACGTCGCTATTAATCTTGCCATCACACACAGGTAGGACCAGGAGTTACGACTAGCCTTCGCCAATCCCAGTGGCCTTCCAGCCTCCTGTTTTCCACTCCGCACGCTTATGGCAAGCCGTTTGAACATTTAAACCTTCTGAAAATTCCTGTTCTAGGTACCATCAATGCAAATTTTAAATGTTCCATTTTAACTTAATATCAATAATTGAGTTAATATTTAATTTTGACCAGTTTCTATGGATTTTTTAGAAATCAATAATTTAATTACAACTACTCGCAACTGCATTTTTTATTTCATAAATTGAATTCATACTAGTTACAATGGAAATTAAAGCTATTATAAATTAAATGTAAATTTTGACATTGTAATTAAAACTTGACTAGTCGAAATTAAAAATCAACAATCAAAATTCTGATAAGTAGTAGGAACCATTATTGATATCAATTGATCGCAATGAAATACTTCTTCAGCTATTGATAATTGCAATTTTGATATCAAGAATTAAATTTACTAGTTATAGGTATACTTGCAACAATTAAGTAATTGCTTAGAGTTAACGTGAACTGCACTAAAGAGCCCAGAAATCTCCTTAAAACGCATTATATCGTTCGAACTTTCGAACGTGCTGCTGAGTATGTTATAACCCCCTTTTACTTTTCCACAATTTTAAGTTTTTTTTTTGTAGCGGGCGTAATATATATACTAGAATATCGTTTATCTTTCTCTAAATGGTGAAATTAAAAAAAACGTAGATATGTTATGGTGTGAAACAATATTTATGTAAACTACACAATACTTTACTTGTTTGATATTTAATTTACATTCCAGAGAAACTTTTATTTTGAAGTTTTCTACAGTTTTTGAGAGCAAAAGGTAGTCATTTTGTTCCCAGCTTCACGCGATACTCGATCCTGGTCCTTGCGGGTCGTAGTGACTGGTCATATGGCGGTCCGGGAAAATGCCCAGTAGGCCGGTCTGTGTTGGGAAATTGAAAATAATTGCAATAAAGCATTGCCGATAGCACGAATTTGCCATATACAAATGAGTAAGAACGGGAACAAATATAGGATCAAATTCCTATGTTACGTGGTTTCTATTAGTCTCTATCTTGTTCTCAATGCGATATTAATGTATCCAATAGCTATAAGTATTGCGCGAAATGTCTCGATAAAAAAATACGTGTATAATATTTACATTTGAGGAACCGCCATTGCAAAGATCTCAAACAAAGATATGTAATATGTTTAACTTAATTCGTTGCAAGCTACGTTTTTCTTTTGTTTTTACAAATTTATAAATACACTGATCATCCTCTAAAAGAAAAACTAGATTTGAACCTCGGCGGAGCTACAGTTTAGAAAACAGGGCCTGTGACTTGGCATATGACGCGAGGATAATGCTATGAAGGCCACAGCTCAGAACAGCCACGAAAATGGCCAAGGCTAAAATTGGATGACAGAGAAGAGAGTACAGCTTAATTTAATGTTAGTATTTAATGACATATATCTTTCAAGAGACCTCCTCACACGAAGATTTAACTTTTGTCATAATAACTGTATATTCTGTGATGGGGACGTAGAGACCACGGATCACTTGTTCTTCTTCTGCCCTTACGGTAACACGTTCTGGTGTGACTTGTATGATTGGCTGGAGCCTTACCTCCAGTCTCCCTCCAGTTTCACTAGAGATAACATCACATTTGGAATTATAATGAAGGACAAAAACTCTGCTTTTAAATACCTTAATTATCTTGGGTAAATTATCTATCCACAAATGTAAATGTATTAAAACACAGCATTTATTTACTGTCTTTAGGAAAGAATTTGCATTATACTACAAATCCCTGCTGTTTATGAAGAAGAAAACAGCCAAAAGACTTCTTAATTTTATTGATGCCTTTAAATGATCTGAAGCCCATTAACCACTGTTTTGTCTCTTGGTTTTTTTAAATTTTTCATTAATTAAATTTTTTTGTTGTTCTTATAATTCTTATCTCTTACCCTGTAAGCACCGATCTTGTTGTGATACTTATGTGTGCCAACTACTGTTGTACATTTTGCTTTTCAATAAATAAAAATAAAAACCTTAATTTAATGTTTTCGACGCCACATAGTGACGTTGGATAATGCGACCCAAAGACTCACTTATAAACTGGTTGGTTCGATCTATATGATTGACATGACAATGTATCCAATCACGCTAGATACGAAGTATGATGTAGCCAATCGAACGATTGCGGAAAGGAAAGTGCCTGGCTGCTGGTAGCCGCTTCGGTTTTTCCTCTCTTCAACTTAATACCGAGTTTGCTATGGCGGCTGCTGAATTGAGAATCCATGGTGAGGTAGCGGAGGGAATTCTAATAGGGGATAAATGGTACTCCAGAGTGTCGCTGACGTTAGATAACTGTCTTCTGCCTCCGGAGAGGCTACAACAAAGTCCTTCGGCGGAGCATGGAATGGCGCGAGATACGGAGGAACAGTTAAGGAAGCAGGGCTGCGAGTTGATCCAGGCCGCGGGGATACTTCTAAGGATGCCGCAGGTCAGCGGAATCATGAAAAGGACCAAGCTGAAAGGAGATGAAGAGGGAAAAGATTAGAGAAGTAACTTGGCGTTTACATAGGGAAAGGAAGTAAGCTGGAGTGGGGTTAAAATATTAGCTGTAGACTTTAGTCACTATAGGAGGTCGTAGTGGAGAATTCACTGTGTCTTGAATATTGACGATTTCTTCGCCTTCTTTCAACAGGTTGCCATGGCAACGGGGCAGATTCTTTTCCAGAGGTTTTTCTATTGCAAGTCCTTCATTAGACACTGTGTGGAGGTAAGGATTCACCACTTGTAGCTGAGAACTGCAGCTGATGGTCTTTATCTCAGTCTGTCCTCCTCAAACTCAATCCTTTTCAGACTTAACCCCTGCCACTGTCACTGTGCTTAAATCACTATTGTGTCTCTTCCTTTGTAAACAAGGACATTGGCTTAGCTAATCGGTTTTACCCTTGTCCACACTGTTCCCTCCTGGACGCAGACGGTGGCAATGGCGTGCGTCCACCTGGCATCAAAGATCGAGGAGGAGCCACGGAGGGTGCGGGACGTCCTAAATGTCTTCCACCGGCTGAAGCACTGCAAAAAAGATAGGTCAGTAAGGAGACCCCACAGACACATGAAAGAGCATTTGCTGCCAGGATGTCCTTTTTTAGCTGATGTGCATTCAGCACACCATTTAATTCGTTCTGACCTCTGGCCTCTCCTTCAGGGCACCGGCGCCCCTGCCCCTGGATGCCAACTACATCAATGTGAAGAGTCAGGTGATCAAGGCAGAGAGGAGAGTGCTGAAGGAGCTGGGCTTCTGTGTGCACGTCAAGCATCCGCACAAGGTGAGCCCTGGCCAGCTTACCCCACTTTAACTTGAGATGCATGCATTCTGTATGTTGAGTACTTTTACCATTAGAACAGGGAAGAAGCTGATCTGCACCCCGTATTGCTCCCAAAATCTTTTGCCTGTGACTTAATGATAGGCAATGGTATGATCCTCATGGTGTTTTTTCCAGGTGTTTATAGTATATATTGAATTATGGGATTAATTATGCACATTTCCATTAAATATATTTGTTCCTCCCGAGTGGCTCAGTTAGTAAAGGTGCTCACCCTAGTGCAAACTGAGCTCTACGAGTGTGAACTCACAGGTTCAAATCCAGCTTGTCATTTGCCGGTTGATTAGGAGATGAACGGCATCAGTGCTCCATCGGGAGAGGAATAGCATCAGTGTTCAACTGGAAGATGATGAGTCGAGGAGCGTTAGCACAATTGACAAACTGGGGGGTGTAATATTTTACTACATTCTATGTTAAATGCAATTAAAAAAATTTCTTAATTAACCTTTATATTGTTGTAGAAATGTAATTATTTTCCTACTTCTACAATAGAACTACTGTATTTTGAACTGGTCGCCCGGGTGTGAGCTAGCTAGATGGCACCTCTTTGTCTAGCTAACGATTCCCCAAACTTGCTAAATTATACAATTGAGTTTATGAATAACTATGTTCAAAATGGCGAATAAAAAAACTGCAATCACAGAAAATTAAATAAATTTAAATTAAATTGAAGTTATCACTTCAATGTTAGTCCATGATTGGTTGCATCCATTTATTTATTGCATCATGACGCGTAAAACAAAATGTGTTGCCCCCAGCTCCATTCACACAAACCTGTAGCCTGCTATTTGCTAGGTGGGGAGAGACTGTTTTTTCCTGCAATTCCTTTCACACAGACTACAATGCCTACAAATGACTGCAAATAGCTGTTGACAAAATGTATGTGAAAGGGGCTCAATTCTCCTAAGTGTGTCTCCTCGTGCTGATTCTCTTGAATTGTAAGTCTGATAGACACCAAATTTGATGCATTTAGTCTTTTGCGCAAGCCCTAACTCAATTGCAAAGGAAAGGTGGCTAAATGGCAAACCAATCAATTAAGCATGTATGCATTCAATATTCTGAGTCTAACTCCGCTTAAAACTTTGCATGTTGGTAGAGGTCCATGCTCTGTACATACACATCAAATTTTATACTGATTTGTCAAGATACCTTGATGTTTGCTTGTATTTCAAAAAGGAATTAAAGGTAGCAGGGCTATGCTATTAGCAAAAGCAGAAGCAAATGCCACAGTTTGAAGATGAGAAATTATACACCTTTACACATAGTGGCCAGATGCCATTAGAAATTCATTTTAAAAACTCTTAAATTTGTCAATGTTAAATTTGAAATTAATATGGGTTGTTGGATTTTACAAGACAGTTCCGAAGTTAATTTCTGTGTAGAAGCAAATTTCAGGTTCAGTGCCGATTAACTCATCTTTATAAAATGTTTATGTATATTGTTTTTATCAATGTGTTACAACAAATATTACATGATTTGAAGATCATGCGCATAACACATGTTAAATTTTGAGCATGGGTGGGGTTTCTCAAGGTTGGCAGTTCTGCAAAACCCAGGTTTATAAGGATCTTAAGTAACTTAGTGTATCTGCATACATTGCATCTATGAACTTTTTTGGTATTTTTTTACTCGTAACGCTGCATTTACTATTTGCCATTGAATTTCTAGTAATGCTGTACCTGTATTGTTTTGCTTTCCGTTTTGGGACTAATTGTTTGTTTATTTTTTTTAATGGCCTTTAGTTCCATTAGGATAAAAGCGCCTGCTAAGTGAATACATCTAAATGTAATTATTCTGCTTTATTGTTATTGTTGTGGTAGCCTCTGAAGTACTTTGTACTGATTCTGGCTTCCCAGTCACCACTGCGCATTGCATAGTGTAGTTTGTAGTTTTGTGTTTCAGGGACCTTAAGGAAAAGGCTTTCTTACATGATTAGTTGTTCACTTCATGTGATCCTTATGCCTTTCCTATAGACCAGGTGTGTGACTCTGTCCTCTGTATTGCAGATCATTGTCATGTACCTGCAGGTGCTGGAGTGCGAGAGGAACAGTAAGCTGGTACAGATGGCCTGGTGAGTATGTTTTTTTTTTTCTTGTTTTTTTTTCTGTCCAGTTCTCCTTCCCTATTAAACGTTCTGTCCAATGCGGCTATCTGCCCTCTCAGGAACTACATGAACGACAGCCTGCGAACAGATGTGTTCCTCAGGTTCAGTGCTGAAACAGTCGCCTGTGCCTGCATCTACTTGTCTGCCCGCTCCTTGGAGGTAAATGCATCTGTGCTGTTTGTTGGGACAGAATCACGCACACCATTTTCTGACGCCTAAATGTTGACTTGGGAACCCGATTGGGCATTCTGTAGGGTTCAGGACCTGACTGGTACAGCTAATCATTCTCATATTGTTGCGGTAACATCTTCTGTGTACTTCTGGGTATAATGTTTATTATAATAATAATAACCATTGTCATCATGTGGTAGCCCCATATCAGTTCTCTGTGTCTGTCCACACTCAGATCCCACTGCCCGGCGGACCGCCCTGGTTCCTGCTGTTCGGGGCTACGGAGGGGGAACTGCAGGAGATCTGCTGCCGGATCCTGAGGCTGTACTCCTTGCCGCAAGTGCCCTTGTCGGCCTTGCAGGAGCAGGTGGCAGAGTGTCGCCGGGCCCTAGACACTGTCCGTGCAAAAATGGGACCTGGGGCCAGGATGCTGCTGGCCAACAATACTCCAACCCTGGATGTCCCCACCAGCTTCTCGCCTGCATCTAAGACTGGTAAGAGCCCCCGTAATATCCCAGATGAAGCCGCTGGTGGTCCTCTTGTCACTGTGCCCCTATTGGGTAAACTTTCGCTGCTGCTGATTGTACATGGCTTGTGTACCTTTACTACCTACCTGTGTGGCCAGCCCTGCTCAGTGCTGCCCCCTGGGGGATCCTTCTCTCTTTGCCTCTCAGGGTCTCCTACAGGAGTCCAGGTGAGCAGAGGAGACTATCCACTGTCCCAGGGAGCTCTGAAGGGCACCTGCCGAAAACTAATTAATGGGGATGGGTAAGAGAGCCACCTTGATGGCCACCTCATGTTCTGATGGCTTCCTCTATTTAAAACTGTTAAGCATTTTTTTCTTTATAATGACTAACATTATTTATGGGTCTCCCTATTTTTACTACTGCTAATGCATTATCTAGTTAGACAAACGGTACTCTATCCAGTTAAACAATGACTTTGACTTGCAAGCCTGCTTGCTGCTTATAATAGAAATCGGTCTAGCTAAATGGATAAATTTTGCACAAAAACACTCTGGTCTTTCTCACTCTCTCAGGAAGAACAGGCTGAGTCGCAGCGATGAAAGGCGAGAGGGCCATTCGAAATCTCCCCCTCAAAGCCCCAAGCGGAGGTACAAAAGGTTTTATCAGGAGTGAGATTGATTGAAACCTTGGGCGATAAGTTGGGGTGGGCTGTTTTAGATTACAGGTGTCACTGACTTGCAAATTTCTCCTTCCCTGCCAGACGTAGTAGCAGTGTCTCCTCTCCCCCACGCTCCCTCTCTCCTGGCTGCCGGAGGAAACCCAGCGACAGGGAGCGCGAGCGCGACCGAGAGAGGGAGCGTCGGAGGGACAGAGGTAGAGAAAGAGAGCGGGAGAGAGGAAGGAAGGATGGATACGCAGGACAGAGGAGATGATAATGACTGAAGAGGAGAAACAAAGCTGGAAAACATTGTGGACCAAAGTGTCTTCAATTTTGTAATGGGCTCTTTGACTTCCTTAGCGTCCTTGTAAATGCTGGATGAGGTCTTGCCAAGCCGTCTTCTGGCACTATGGATTTAATGACTGCCAGAGCTGAGAGCTTATTTCATTCACACATGAATAAATGGAGAGAAGTTACTGAATAAATACAGATGTTGCTTTGTGCTGGTAGTCGTTTTTACTAATTAATTGAAATGACAAGTCAGGACATGCTGCTTGATGTGTATTTTTGAGAAAATTTTAGAAAATGCCCCCCACAGCACAGCTTGTGGAGAGGAATAAAAAGACAACAGGATATTGGAAGCTTGGCAGTCTTTTTCTTCCGTGATGTAGTTAAGGGAATTTTTAAATAAAGGGCATCATTTTTCAATTTCTCTTCAGTGTGTTTGTGTGCGGTCATGCATTTCTGAGTGAGTCAAGTAATTATGGAGCTGGCTGTATCAAAGTTTTTCCATATGGAATGCTTTCCCTGCGTTCTTCCCCTGTTTGTTGGTACCCAATCTCTGGTAGAAGAGAGGCTAGGGAGAGTGGGCTGTAATTGATTACGCTGCTAACAAGGTGTGACGCAATTAGGGATGTAAATTAATCTCCAGTGATTCGCTAATGTGCCTATTCAGCTCTCAGCAGCCTCTTGTCTTGACCCTCTTCAGCCCAACTAGGTTTAAACCCTTCTACCTGCCTATTACACAGGCACACTATTACTGACTAAATTACATAGAGATTTTCAACATCCTGGTCATTGAGAGCTCTTTTGCTCAAGACAATACAAACTAATTCAATTAAGAGAATAATTAGTTTATTCAAGTGATGCTCAGCTTGGACGAAAACCTGCACACATGGGGGTCTTACAGGAATAGAGTTAAGAACACTGGGTTAAAGAGGCTGGTTCTGTCGTTGCGATGGCCTCTGTATTAACAACTGGAAAGGTGGAGTGTGGGTTCCAGCACCTTGGGAATAGCGATAATAAAGGACAGCACCCAGGCAGAGCATGCAAGAGAGAGATAGGAGCTTCACTTCGGCTGGTAAGAGAAGTCTGGAAGAACTGTAGGGAAGAGAGATGCTTGGAAATTTAGAGATAGGAGAACACTAACACTGGAGTCCTCATGTAGTAAAACTGAGTCGTCATTTTTGGATTAAACCCATAAGCAATTTCGTTCCGTATATTTCTGATTTTGGCCAGACACCAATTCACACATCGGACACAGGGCGACCAAAAATGGCGACTAAAGGAGACGTTGAGGTGGTGGGGATGGGACTGTTCTACAAAGTTCTCCCTACACCGCTTGCCTTCTACATTATCCTTGTACTCATCGGCATCCTGGGAAATATCTTGGTGATTGCCGTGGTCGGGGAGAGCGTGGTGCGAGAGGGTGGACGTGGGCCAGGCTCCGACATCATCCTAGTCAACATTGCGGTATCCAACTTCATGGTCTCCATGCTGAGAAACATACTGTTAGTGCTGGCCGACCTGGGACTTGAGGTATAGTAAGGTTCACATGTCTCTTTAAGCCTGTAAAATGTGTCCCCCAATCTGGGTAATGTAATGCTAGGCTATGGCTGTGTGGATCAACTATACCTTACATTTGGAGATAAAAACCTCTGGTTAGCAGAGGTTTACTCTTTCTCTATTGCATTGATTTATGGTATTCTATATTGCAAGAGCAATGCCTCTACAAAATTTCTATCGAGGGCTCAGTTGCTCCATATGCCTTCCTTATTTGGCATTAGTGTTCCATTCATGATTCCATTTAAGTTTTGCCTGGAAATTTAAGTACACATGAAAATGTTTAGCTAAATATTTTATTCTACTTTATTTATTTATTTATTTATTTTAACAAAATATGGATAAAAGAAGGTGTTTTTTTAAACAGCTAAATTTAAGATGTGTAGCAGGGCTTGTAGTAAATGTCCTTGCTACTGACAGTGACTTACCGTGATTTCCGGACTATTGAGCGCACCTGAATATAAGCCGCACCCACTAACTTTAAAAAGAAAAGCCGCAGGTGTCCACTTTGTAACATGAGATATTTACACAGAAAGATTTTTTTTTACTTTAAATTAAATACGTAACGTAGATGTTTTTTTCCGAACAGTGCCTGTAACACGGCTGGTTAAAAAAATAAAAAATACAGTTTTACAGCAGCTCTATTTCCTT
>JAOVYW010003228.1:0-14269 GCA_025775045.1 Hiodon tergisus | reverse complement strand
CTTTTACTTAAAACTGGAATATTGCACTGGAACAGTTTTGGTGGCCTTTTGAACCGGTTGATTATCGAGTCTTGGGAACTCAAAATTGTATGTCAGTGGTATGCTCATTCCAGAAACCATTTCTGAATGCTCTCACAGGAGAGCCTGCTACGGGTTGCTTCCAAAATATCCCCCAGGGAACTGGAACAGCAGAAGAGAGAGCCTATTTATCATGTTTCAGTGCTTGTAAAAATGAACACTAACGAAAACTTCCAAGACAGAAAACACAACAAACTCCCAGACAGAAAGCAGGGCATGAGGAATGAGGGCTCTCGTTCTGTGGACCGTGACAATGAGACACATATTCCCTGTCAGTACTGATGTCAGGCTGTCTGTCTGACAGCACAGGCTAAGCAATTCCATTGGCTATCTTTGGAACCTAAACATGAATAACGTAATAAATCTAGATAGCTTCAGTGAATATAATACAGTAAGTTGCTATAATTAATACCACATTCTCAATAATAGCAATCGTTAACAATGCTACTGTGAATCAATATTACAGGAAATCTGCACTTAAATAATATTTCATTATATTATAATATAATTATTCATATATATATTATATATTCATATTCATATATATTGTCAATATATGAAAACATGCAATTTTTTAAGCAGTTATGGAATCAGAGAGAAAGGGAGAAACCGGCCATTCACAGTATTGGGTGAATTACACTAACAATAAAAAGGGAGGAGGGAGTATTAAGTCTAAGTCAGAAACCCAATAAATGCCTGGGAAAATGTTTTGGTCCTTATTAAATATGCTTATGAAATCCCTACTGTCAGTTTTTCAGGCATCTTGATTTCTTCCGGGGCCGAGTATTTAGACCGACCCGCAGAATGGGCCCACCTCCAGTTTTAAAAAGCCCAATGTGGCGCGGGGGGGGGGTTTGCAGGCTGGCCCGCTGCCTGGATTCGTGTGGGCTGCAGCTGCCACTCAACGGCGCAGATGGATGCGGCAAGGGCAGCCCCCTCCGTTGCCCATGGGAAAGGCGTACAGGTATCAGATCCCTGCTGTCAGTAAGTCTGTGGGCCTGGGCTGAATGAAGTGAAGTGCATCTGCTTCCATGGCCACTGACGGAGAAAGCACAGAAGAGAAACAATGCAGCCTGGTGCACGACCGTGACAGTCCGCCTTTGTTTGGTTTGTTTAAAATGTAATATCTGGTAACGCTTCATTTGAAATAACTTAAACACTGAGAAGGCAGAAATCCCAATTTGTTATTGTCCTGTAGAACTAAGAGCACCCAAACTCATTTATCGTCGATAGAGGCAAAACCACATGTGTGGAATTTAGGCACGGGCTAACGAGGTAGGCCTTGGAAGACGTTTACCTTTGTACCTTTGTGCTCATCCAGTTAACCGTTCACAACATGTGACCTGTGTGCTTAAATTCTGCAAGACACCTCTTTCCGCACTGAAGAAACGTCTAAAATCATGAAATATAGATTATTATTCAGGATAGCGACATATTTCTACTCTACCGCCTGCAACGAGCCAGGCCATGCTCCAGAACATTATGGAACTGCCAGAACCGTTTAGGTCGAAACCAGACGTTGGGTTCAGAGTTCCCTGGGCTATCGCGGCATGACCACACATCCATTCATCAATAGAATGGTGAGGGTCAACTGATCAGCCCTGTGAGATGTTCTTCTGACAGTTTCAATGACGCACCGTACATTTTACATAGATTGAACGCACGTATGTGAACTCTGCATGCCTCACAGTATCACAAATTCACAATCTACGCTTTTGTCTGCTGTCCATCCTTGTCAACGATGCCTTTCCATCTATTTCCCAGGCGACATTTCAGAAAAAGCAAATTTCAGAAAGCATGACTCTTAAGACCACTTGGAAGAAGTTAGCATTTTTGCGCGCACCACTATGCTTGGTCTGTATAAACCATGAACCCCATTGTATCCAATTTGATGTCGGCCATCTGTTGTTGAGATATTTTTGTATTCTACCTGTTTTTTTTGTGACACTGATTTTTGTCAAAAGTTTCATCACTCAAATCTGTGCATACGTCTAAACCAACACACATTTTGTAACATTGATTTGTTTTTAGTTACAAAAAATGTTCTTTGAGTGAAATATATGCATATATATATAATACGTATATATTATGAACATCAAGCTGATTAAATATTCACCTATGTATGATTTAGAGCTGCCCTTGATTGGTTGAGAGCTAATAACTAGTGTCAGCAGCGGGAAGGCCTTTATTAAGGGGGGTTTGCCTAATATTGCTCAACCAAACAGAGCCAATAAATATTTGCAGTATTAATTAATTGCAGCAGCGCAGGGCCCAATGTGAACTGGAACGGAACTTTGCAGGCTTTCATGAGAGGCCTTTGAGAGAAGAATCTGCCGAAAAAGGAAAAATTCCCTCACACTCCTGTTGCACACCAGTTGCACCCCTCGCAATGATTCGCAATGTGTGGCGTCCCAGCCGGCCTGAGGTATCCATGATATTAGACGAGTCACCAGCGTTCCATCGGCCGTAGTCTTGACCCAGATGAAGACACATGCAAAGATAGTGTTAAAGGTTCTGTGCGGTTTTTTAAAATTTATATTGCCATACGTCTGCATTAGTTATCTCTAATTAGATATCCCTTATAAGAAAAAGTTAATAGCCATGGATACCACTGAAGGCATACAAGGGCAAGCTGCTGTTACAGAATTTTGGCATGTTTGCATTGTCATCACCGAGCCAATTAGTTTGGGAAACCGCCTGTGGATTGAGACATCACATACAATATTAGATCAGTGTGGTAACCTCCTACCAATAATACCATGAGTTCATCTCCTCTCTCTGAAGGGGGTAGGGCTGCTAAACAGAGCCCCCATCCCCCCATCCCCCCATCCCTCTGGCCATTACGACATGTGTGGTGGAGTCTACCCTCTTCCTGCTTTTAAACCCCACTGTTTTATTCATGAACTTTCTATGGTTCCTGTCATCTCGCATTCAATCCACAGGAAGGCAGAGTGTAAATAATTGAAAAATCCGCAAAGATGTGTTTAGTTCAGGCTTTTCTCCTCCCCCATTAATCTCTCCTGGGTTCAGGGAGCACACAACTGAGCGGGTTACATTTACTGCTGACGGATGCTATATCGGTCTGCATTCACCAAAGTCTGGTGCTGACACCCTCAGACACGGGACATTGTTGGTTTCCACTTTAAGTGCTGTTGAGGACGGAAATAATTACACTGTGAAAAGGCCATGTTTTTTTGGCTGTAGCACCTAAAGAAATTTGACTGTTTTAGGATATAGTATTCTATAATGATTAATAGGCACGCTTTTCTGGTGAAGTTTTTGTTAGTTATGATTTTAGAAATGATTCATTAGGAGCCTCTGGGACTTAAGCCGATAACCTTGTCTTATGTCCAATGCCTAGACAAATATTGTGTCTGCTTCCCAGTTTCCTAAGAGAAATATGAGAAAACAAATAGGAAGATGAGTATTCCATTTTAGCAGTGATGTGTATCATTGGAAATAAGAAAAAAATACAAAAACATTGATTTAAGTGGCATGTCACTTTTGATTTAATGAAATTTAAGCTTTGCAGTGATTACACTATTCAGACATTGGGTTTGTGTCAGTGCAACACTTTAAAAAGCCCCTTAATGAGATTATTAGACAATGGTATCACTGAGATCCTGCATGATTATAGACCAACACAGACCGAAAACACATGCCCAGGGGTCTCTCAATTCTGCCGCCAAACCCTGGTGGATGTTTTAGGTGCAGTCTCTTCACTTCAGTGTCTCAGGTTCATTTGTGCTGCGATTCTTTTGTGTTAAAGAGACATCAAATATACCGAGGGCCTCAGACCAAAATAATATTCTAATAATAAGTTGCCTCTTCAAAATCCCTATCAAAAATATTAAGTTCAATCTCTTGAAAAGATAGAATAACATTCTCTTGTCACAGCCTCAAGAGGTTTAATATTTAATGCACAAACTGGGTCTGTAAATGTGGTAAAAGGAAATTTCTATTACACATGGTCACAGTCTTTTCGTTTCATATCTAAAGACACTAGTGGTTAAGTCACTCCTGGTTAAACCTAAATGCGGTGACCTTAGTAAGACTAAATATGATTAAAGTAAAGTTCAAAACAGGGAGCCAAAAGAGACAGAATTAAATCAAGCCGGAAGGTATTGTCTTGCACTAGTTTTGTGTTAATGATAGAATGATATATATATACAGTACTGTGCAAAAGTCTTAGGCACCCTAGCTTTTTTAACATAAATTTAGTCTTTGATATTCACTTTACAGATTTATTTTACATTTTTTACACAGTACTGTACATGGTGTTATTTGATGTCCATGAGATAGCATCTCACAGCTAAAAATCACAATCGATTGTTTGATTTATTGAAAAGCATTTAGATCCAAATAAATGCTTTAAAATGGTGGAGGTTCTTACGCATGATCTGAGTTCCATCAGAACTCAAATCACGCTATCTCAATTTCTCAGAGACCAATTGCGATTGTCTGATTGAAGCATAAAGCATGTTTTTGCAGATCATTTGTAAAAATTAAAGATCTGTTACACAGGAGTAGGAGGCATGGGTCATTTATCAGTAGTGCAAAATCATATACTTGAAAATACATCTGGCTATGAACTGTGCGACACCAAAAATATGACTGAGCTAGTCACCTAAGCTAATGAGAATGATTGTTGAGGATCCGTCTACGATGATGGTTTTCTGAGCTGAAACATGACCGGGCCAAAGATGGGGCCACCCTTGGTGTTGTCAATCCAGTGAGTCACAAAGAACCACTGCTCTGGAAGCCCACAGTTGAACAGTTTTAGTGTCGCTCCCATGTCTGTGTGTGGTATTTACGAGGTTGCAGGGCCAGGCTTATCCTGACAAAGTGAAATATATGAAGTGCCTCAGATGTCTGCCTCCGATTATCCGTCAATGAAAGACAGTTGTTGATGGTTCCTAGCAGTCCTAGGAGAGATACCAATTGTTAGGGAAATGTATAGGAGGGAAGATTGCTTAGATGAGAAATCGCGCGGATCTGTATTTGGGAGGGTGACCTTGAGATTGCGTAGGTTTGCAGTGATCTAGGAGGAGATTTGTATATCAAAGGGAGGAAGTTACGAAACAATTATCTGCGATAAACATAGATAAATAAACGTTTTTAAAAACCATGCGATGCCTTAGAGAGCAAAGAAATCTCTGTAGACTGTCCAGTCTTGAATCCATGTTGGATTCTAGCATGTCGTTATGTGAGATTGGTTATCAGTAGCATGTTCTAGTGGAGAGGGGATAGAAGACAGGAGATGGTTTAGGATACCATGGAGATCCAAACTGGTTGTTTTCTCTTTTTTTTTCCCACAAAGCCGTAATTGCGGCCTGCTTGGCGGCTGGCGGAAAGCAATGTTCGGAGGGAGGAGTTGGGAATGTTGGGAATCAGATCGTTGGGAATGTAGGATTTGCAGGACGTCAGGACTGGATGGGTCAGAAGGCGGTCCCCTCATCGTGCCGCTCGGTCACTGGACAGGTGGTTGCTTCTCATTGGATGCTGTAGACTTTTCTGAAGGTCAGAGAGTAAGGGGGGAGGAGAGGGCAGCCAAAGTGACAGTTTTGTCAGGGGCTTATCCAGGCTCCACCAGTGCCAAGACCTGCCGGGAGCGAAGTGAAGGTTAGGAATATCTGAAATCGGCTCCCTTGACTGCTGGCTGGCAGTTCCAGAGCTGCTCTGCAATGTTAAGTAGTGGGGGAAGTTGTTGAGAAGGTGAGCTTTGATGACCGGCAACGGTTACAACGGTTGATCCATGGGTGATGCCAGGCTGTAACCGAGCTGTAATGGGGATGGTGATGTCATTTTAAGGTCACCGACAGTCCGTTGCGGGTTGGTTGAGATGAGATGGTAAGATGCCACCAGGCTTTTGTTTGCATACTTCTCTTATTCAATCCTCCATCGATCTTCTTGTCTTTCGAAAACCGAGTCCTGCCCATAGACTCGTTTTGTCTCTGACTGAGCCTTTTGCAAAGAGACAGGCATTTAGATGGACATGACATTGTGACACACTCCTTGGTTAAACGTATTTGCTAATAGCTAAACCGACTCAATTCACCTCGTCTCAAGCAGACTCACGATGACAGTTGCCTTTCCTATGGAACTTAAAAAGCCCCACAAATGATCTGACAGTATTGATATTTCATAAGCTTTTTTCTCTCATAGAAAGCATTGTGTGAGGATTTAAAAGTAATCATGATAGGTAATTAATCCCTGTTTAGCGGGAAAAAAGCTTTACAATAATGGGATGAATGAAAAGAAGCTGATTGTCCCAAAATTAACAACTGGATTTAAAGAATACAAAACGGTTACCAGATTCACATAATAGTATTATTCCAACATCTCTGTATAAACTCCACTTGTTATTAAGATTTTTAAAAACACCAAATCAGCTAACAAGAAAAATCTCTTCGCTGTAAGTGTTGTAAGTCACTCCGTCTTTGTCCTTTCTGTATGGACAGGATGGACCTCCATCCACCCTTAACTAATTTCTGCCATGCACAATGTCACATGGCAAAACGCCAGGCCCTGGGGAGGTTTTTACATAAACTGGTGCATAACAGGTCACCATTTCGTTTTACATGTGACATTTTGGGGGGGGGAAAACAGCATTTAGATCCTTTGTTGTTCTGTGCAGTGAGTGTACCTGAGGTTTCGATGCTGCATTTTTAATTTAGTAGGTTTTCGACGGAATTAATAAATGCACAGATTGCAGTTACAACATGTGGTCGGCTGGCAGTCAGCTATGAAACGATTAATGAAAAGGAATAACAGAAGGAGTCTGAGATTTATAGGAAACTATTTCAAAAAATATCCTGAAGCATTCTGCTCTTTTTTTAACAACTCTTTGAAGCATTCCTTGAAAAGTGGACAACGAAACTAAATATAAAAAAAAGGGGGAAGTTCAGATATACTTAGTGATCCTGACAGTTGACTCTGGGGCAGGTGGAGGAAGGCTGCCTCTCGAATAGAGATATAATGAAGTGATTATGTGATGTTAAGTTCTGCTGACAGCTGCCCATCTGTGATGCTGTGCTGGTGATGGAGGCTTCACTGTAGCCTTATGCTCCAAAAAGGAGGTTTCACTTGGTTTGTAATGGAGTCTGCCTTCAAGGGTCGGGGACTGACTGTGTAGGAATCTTTAGTTCCAGTTCAAAGGACGAAACCAGCGATACGTCTTTAGACCACTTTTGCACATTTGAAGGTCCTTTCAGAATTAAAAGGTGCTGTGCAGGTGATAATATTTGCACATGGTCATGCATGGATCTCACATAGATCAAGAATATATATATATATATATATATATATATATATTAAGTATTAAGTATTAAGTATGCACACATACTTAAAATAACTGTATTATATATGACTATATATGTGTATATATATATATATATATATATATATATTCAATAACTGTTTTATATGACTATAACTTTTTATCAATAACTTATATATATAAAGTTATTGATCTTGTATATTATGTGGTCTTTGCCTTTTTACAACCTTGCCACATAACTTACAAATTACATTACATACAGTACATTTTATCTACAGGATAACTAATAATCACTGGGAACTTTCTTTGCTAGTAAAATATTTGTAAATATTTATTCGCTTATTTTCAGAATTAAAAGACAACCACTTGCTGCCCACAGTTACACATTTGTTATGGAGAAAAGAGCTTGACTTTTAAATCAGTCTATAATGCTTGTCGAGAGATAACCTTTTGACAATGCGAATCTTTTGGAAAAATATGGCACTGTTTCTTTATACTCGTCAGAAGGCAATTGCCAGGAGTATCTCTATGACCCGATTACTCTCTATTCCCTGGGACTGTAACATTGTATGTTTTACCAAGAGCTTTCATTTTAAAATCTACACATCCCCCGGGCCTCTTCCATTTAATGGTTTGTTTGCGTGTGACATTGTCAAAACTTAAATTAAAAAAGAGCCCCGGGGCTATTGTGCCAAGCATGTTTGTACTTAACATCCAACTTATACAGTGATGGGGAAAAAAATGATCACACAAACAAAATAGCAAACAACTTTTTCCAGCATTACAAATGAATGAGTGCGTCAGTTCCCATAAATGTCCCACTCCTGTGGCACTCAACAAGGCGCTGGGGTTGCCGACTCCAGTGCTAATACTGCACAGTTACTTATCTGTGAGAGCACGGAAGGATTTCTGATTTCTGAAAGAACGTAGGCAACCCAAAAGCGTCGATAAAAAAAGTATCATGCCTCGCCACTTAACTTACCGCGAAACAAAACGTAACTTATTTTAATAAGACAAAATTCCCAAAGAGAAATAAATACGTGAAAGAAACTAGATTTAAAATCTATTTGACTGGTGCCAGTGCAAGGTCAATTGGCTTTATGTGTTGATACTTGGACCCATCAGAAAGCCAATAATTTTCTTCACATACAAAGTTCAATAATTCGCATATCTACATCATTTATCCACGCTTTAAACGCCCAACGGGTATGCTAAATTGGAGAGTATGTGGAAGCGTGCGTAGACGGCAATATCTTCTTTCTCTGTCTTATCAAGTCACAAATAAACTCTGCAGATTCATGCTCACTTCCTGTGTTACAGCAGATTTCTGAAGCAATGCAGTGATGCACCCTCCGGGCCAACAAGAGTACTGCAACCCTCAAATTAGATTAGGTATTCTCAATGTGTAGACTCAATGTTCAAATTCTAATTCAGAGATATATATAATAATAATAAGCAGATAATATAATTTAATCTTAGTCAGTGGGGTTTTCAGTCATTTGAGAGAGGTAGATATTTTGGGATACTATCTGGACTATCTGTACTGGGCATCAAGTCAAAATCCTGGGACACTAAGGACGCTTTGACCTATAACCCTTTCTTTGTAACCATGCCGGAACTGACAGGAAACGAGTTCCAAGACCCCATAGCTATGTCTACTGTGAGACTGGATTCTACATGGCATTCTCACATGCAGTATCAGTACGACGGACACAATGCTTAGTGAAGACATCGCCTCTAACGAGATTGTAACCATTACAATTATAAATCTGGGACATGATTACAATGATGGTACTGCTAATCATCTGCATGAGTGAAAATAGAGGTTCTTTTAAATCTAAATAAGCATCGGGCTGCTGACATGGAACACCAGATGAACCCTTATCGGATCGCTACACAAATGTGTTTGTAACAGTATACAATCTATGTAACGGAAATAATAGCACTTTAATACTCTCACAACCAAAATCTGGAGTATTAAATACTTCTCAAGATACTACTCTCATTTGTTCTGTGTTGAGGACATGTTTTGACGCAGAGGTTAACAGTTATGCCACCAGGTGTCACTGTTACCACAGGGACAGAGGAATACCTATTTTTTCGAGTTAGAACAGGAAAGCTGTCAAGGCAACCAAAAGATGATGATTCGCAATGGATAGTGCCCCCAACGCTTAATTATTTTGGTTAGGTTTCTATGTAGACTGTGTACATAAACCTAAGAAGTAATCTCCACAAAAAAATACCTGAGGACAGAAAATTTTATAATTCATGCATATGGTTTAATAACTCTTGCTTGTCCTTGAAGGTACTCTTAAAGGGTCATTATTTATATTTAAAAAATAATTTTTAAATACCTTTATTATATTGGCACATTATAAAAGTATTTTCCAAGCAAATAAAAAGCACAAAACCACTAATTGGCCTCTCACCCACACATAGCAGTTAAAATAAAAACCTTCATCTCTGACGCTGGGAACATCTCTGACTATTGCAGTGATGGTCACCAACATCAGGGTGGAGCAACAGTAAAGGAACTTCTGAGACAAATTTTCCCTCTTTTAATTAAAGTGCATATTTAAATTAACTGAAGACGGGTCTGATGAGCAACAAGACAGGAAAGAAAATGGGACGCATTGTAAAACAGCTCTAGAAATGTACACAATGTGCACCGTAATCATGTCGGGACCACCAAATAAAAAAAGGGCATCTAAATAACAAATATAATGACCCTCTGCCAAGGCTGTGTTTTCTGGCTTCATGGAAAAGCGATGCTTTCATAACCATAAACAGAGGCCGATGGTACATACACTTAATTGAATGACATAAATCCTGTTTATGGTTATTGGCAGGGTGACAAGCTGCTGATGTGGACGGGGGGGAAGCAATGTGACAGTAATGCTCTCAGGCTCAGAGGAAAAGAAAACCACACCGACACGCTTGTAGGTTGCCCCGGGTCTTGTGCCCGAAACAAGGGACTTTGACACCCAACGAAATGGCTATTGTTCAGCGTCCAAGTCCTGAAAGCCCAATCGCTTGCGTGCAATCACAGAGGGATCATTTGTGCTGAAGCAGACCTCTCTTCCAATAAGGGTAGGGATACTTTACATTAAGTGTCTCTAACGACCGCTTACTGAAAACCGCAAAGAGAAGCATTAACCTAAGCAGGTTACCAGAACAGAACCGGTCTTTAAAAAGAATACTTCAAAGGTGAATGTTAATGGAACTACGATGTCTGCTTCAGTTTGCTGGTGTTCATGTGTTTTGAATTAGATATCAAACAGTGGCTCTAAAAGCCTAAATAATTCCTAACACAACTTATGTTTATGCTTAGCATGAATACAGTGCAGCTACGGGATGAATGCACTGTAGCAATGGGATGAATGCACTGTAGCAACAGGATGAATACAGTGCAGCTACGGGATAAATGCACTGTAGCTACAGGATGAATGCAACGTAGCAACAGGATGAATGCACTGTAGCAACAGGATGAATGACTGTAGCAACAGGATGAATGCACTGCAGCTACAGGATGAATACAGTGCAGCTACGGGATAAATGCACTGTAGCAACAGGATGAATGCACTGTAGTTACAGGATGAATACAGTGCTGCTACATGATGAATACAGTGCAGCTACGGGATAAATGCACTGTAGCAACAGGATGAATGCACTGTAGCAACAGGATGAATGCAGTGCAGCTACGGGATGAATGCAACGTAGCAACAGGATGAATGGACTGTAGCAACAGGATGAATGCACTGTAGCAACAGGATGAATACAGTGCAGCTACGGGATGAATGCACTGTAGCTACAGGATGAATGCAGTGCAGCTACGGGATGAATGGACTGTAGCAACAGGATGAATGACTGTAGCAACAGGATGAATGCACTGCAGCTACAGGATGAATACAGTGCAGCTACGGGATAAATGCACTGTAGCAACAGGATGAATGCACTGTAGTTACAGGATGAATGCACTGTAGCAACAGGATGAATGCACTGTAGCAACAGGATGAATGCACTGTAGCTACAGGATGAATGCAGTGCAGCTACGGGATGAATGGACTGTAGCAACAGGATGAATGACTGTAGCAACAGGATGAATGCACTGCAGCTACAGGATGAATACAGTGCAGCTACGGGATAAATGCACTGTAGCAACAGGATGAATGCACTGTAGTTACAGGATGAATACAGTGCTGCTACATGATGAATACAGTGCAGCTACGGGATGAATGTACTGTAGCAACAGGATGAATGCACTGTAGCAACAGGATGAATGTAGTGCAGCTACGGGATGAATGGACTGTAGCAACAGGATGAATGCACTGTAGCAACAGGATGAATACAGTGCAGCTATGGGATGAATGCACTGTAGCAACAGAATGAATGCAGTGGAGCTACAGAATGAATGCAGTGGAGCTACAGGATGAATGCGGTGGAGCTACAGGATGAATGCAGTGGAGCTACAGAATGAATGCACTGTAGTTACAGGATGAATACAGTGCAGCTACAGGATGAATGCAGTGGAGCTACAGGATGAATGCACTGTAGCAAGGGGATGAATGGACTGTAGCTACAGGATGAATGCAGTGGAGCTACAGGATGAATGCACAGGATGAGTGTTTTTTGAATGCATATAAATTTTAAGACTGACGATTCATTTCATGGATGTGTTTTTTTTACAGACTAAAAAAGGCAGCAAAATCCCCTAATTATATTAATTTTTTATAAGATGGAATCTAACTGCTCTTTTAATGCGTTTTGAAGTGCCATTACTCCTGACAAATGATACAGAATTTGACAAATAGTTTTGAACAGGTGCATGACAGAAGCAAACTTCCAGTTTAATTCCAATCTTAATTGCATTTCATCGCTGAATACCACAGGAAACAGAGGACCCCTGTCATGTTACAAATCGGCAAAACCTAAAATGAATACAGCCACAGGCCACAATGACCACCTACTCCTTCACCCATGTCAACCAATTTCAACCTATATTTATTTAGATTTAAATACATCTCTCGTAAAGAACACACATAGGATTTCTTTGCCCAGAAAGCTGTAGTGGTCAATCGTGTTCTTATTTATATGTGATGTATGTTTCAGCATATGTACAATTTGATGTTTATTAGATAAGAATGTACAGTTTTAATATGCATTATAAGCATATTCACAATTTGATTGACAGTCATTCATATACTCTGGTACAAATATACAAAGTATAGGAGATAGCAGAATTTGAATATCTTTATTAGCTCTTGAGTTTTGACTTTTGACATAACTTTTCCTTTGTAATTTAGCTAGGGCTTAGCTCTTTACAATAGCAAAGTTTGTGGACCCCTAAAAAGAAGTGTTATTTACCATTAAGCAATTAATCTGCAGAATTTGTAGAGCTGAGTGGAAATACTTGCCGAATAACTTTCCCACATAGCTAAGCCCAGGGTACCTGACAAATAATTCTCATAAAGTTAAAGAGAAGGAAAACTACACTTAATACATTTGAATTGTTGGTTTTTTTAGCAGAAAGTGACTGATAAAATGTTGTTTTTTCTTGGTTTTAGGTTTGGGTTTATGTTTTAATGCTGAATCCCATGGTTATTTACCTGTGAAAGAAGGAGATCCCTTTTTACCCAACTTCACATATAACTGATGGCCAGTTGGAAAAGAATTCATTTCTTTTTGGGCAGCTGGGTTTGTTCCACGGTTGTAAACCAGCCATCCCAGACAAATGATCTCAGGCAACCATGGTTTTCCATTATTGAAAGTATTGTCTGCAGGATTTGTCTCCACTATCTGTCCTTTATAGCGTTTCCCTCGACTTCATTTGGACTCAATTTATACCAATGCAGTTTGTTTTCTCTCGATCAATATGAAACAATATGATTCACAGGTTAAAGCAGTTTAAATATGAACGAGTATTACAATATTCAAACAAATATATATTCATTTTCAGGGTTGGAGCCAAACATTCTAGCTAGTTTGTATTTGTATTTTACATAAACTTAAACATAAAAATACGTGTCATGTAATGACAAAGATATATAGTATTTAAACTAATCTTGGTCTGTAGTATTGTTTATTTTGATTTAATTGATTAATCACATGACTCAAGTGGACTGTTGAGCCGGCGATATTAATTAACTAATTACGAAAGTGTCCTCTTACTGCTCATTAAAAGCCACGATAGAGGTGTTTTTTCTACGAGAGTCTCCGTTCTGGTCCGTATCATTGACCGTGTTACTGTTGTCCTTTGATTGTAAATGACCATGGCTTTGTGACTATCGTGGAAGAGCTCGATTGTTTTTTTTTTTGGCTTTTGTTGTGTGCATCAAATATACCTAGCTTTTACGGCTCGATAAGTCTCTGGGTGTAAGTGTCTGGAAAATAAGTTCGTGTGAAATAAAATATAGAATCGTGTAACAATTTGAGCAATTCCTTCACATACTTATGTCTGAGACAAAGCTGAACCGAAAAGTCAGTTCTGCTTTTTAACGGTGTATCCGGACCCGATGAGACATGGTTCAGAGCTAATTGACGAAGCTTAATTTCGGTGTATTTCAGTGCATTTCAGGTCCAGTTCACCTAGAAGTGTTCAGGGGTGCAACGTGGAGAATTTAGAGATTTGAAATTGCTTTGAGACTGCACTTTAATTGCATTTTCATTATGTCAAATGGATGTCAGGAGACCAGACGATGGTACTATATTAAATTAAGGAACTACTAATGCTTATACTGCCATTAAATTATATCACTTGAAAAAATATATTAAAGCTGTTCCATGAACCTTCGACTTCAATGGAAACAATATTCACATATTACTGATCGTAGATTCAAAAAATGTATTTCAATCACAACTTCATCAGATTATCCATTCACTTTTAGTCTTCCATTTCAAATTTGTCAGTCTGTT
>JAOVYW010003227.1:0-14269 GCA_025775045.1 Hiodon tergisus | reverse complement strand
CTCACTCACTCACTCACTCACTCACTCACTCACTCACTCACTCACTCACTCACTCACTCACTCACTCACTCACTCTGGTCAACTTCCGATCTGAGGACAAGCGTCGGTCATAGTATTCTGACTCATATTACCTTACAAACGATGGGTTTAATATTATATGACTATTAAATTATTTAACCAATAAGCCTCTGCATTCTATTCAGTTTTCACGTGGTGTTCTCACGTTTGCATATATTTATGTCATTGGTTATGAACCTGGGATGTCGGTCTTGTGCTGAAATGTTTCTCTCTCGCAATTAAATCTGAGAGAGCTGCCGAAAAGCAGAATCAAATTTTAAAATAAAAAATTGTCATTTTTGTTCAGTTGTAGCGCCTCACTGTGGGGCAGTTGTCGCCGACTTTCACTTTCGTTTTGAGCCGATCTCTAATAATGCGTCATGGTCTAAAAAAGGTGAAGGCGAAATTGATCTAGGAACTTTAAAAAAAATAAAACGGCAAAATAGAACTGTTTGCCTGCACAGGTAAAGTATTGCACGTCTTTCACTTCTCGGTAATTCTGAAAATATGCTTTTTGGAGTTCGACCTGGATCAGATAATGTTTACCCGGGATATACGGTCTTATTCTCCAACATAAACGTAAAGTTTATACCGAGGTAACATATATAATATAATATAATATTAGTTATTTTTGGTAATATTAGTTCGATATTCTAATTCTAGCGAGTCTAAAACTGTCATACAAAAGTGAATACATTTTATACGACGGAGGGAAACCGAAAATGAGAAAGTCATTGTTTGCACGCGTTCTTCGAATTCAATAGATTTAAAATGAAAATACTTACCTGCCTTACATATCATATAGCCTATTATCAGCATTTTTGGGGGTTCACATGATGGTACCCCTCTTTGTTTGATAACCTATTTATTTATTTTTAATTATTCTAATTTCAGTGTGACGGTTCTGGGAGAGTTAGATTTACTTTGATGTAGGGAACATCTTGCATGTGTGTACTGTTTCTGGACGTTAATCACACACACACACACAAATAATTTTATTACGAACTAAATTTTCATTTTAAACGATATTACAAACAGATTAGATGAATGGGTTACTCGTGGTTTACCATGTATCTAAGCTGTCGAATAACTGGTTACTAAGACCTTGCGTGTATACTTTGTTATACCCTGGTAAAGTTATTGTACTTACATTAAATTTACTTTAGTATTTGCACATTCAGGCCGTTATGTGTAACAACAATAGACTCTATAAATGTCGGTATTCTTACTAGACCCGGGAATAAAAACAGGTAATGGGCTTTGCATGTTCTGTTTTTTCTGTTGTTGTGGGTATATTTTGCTTTCTAGGTACAAGATGGATGTATGTACAACAATTATGAACTAACTAAAAAAAAGTTTTACACGATGGAAGTCCAAATAACGCTAACATATATGTAATGTGTCCAGATTGTATTTCTCTTTTACAAATAAAAAACTAGTTCTAGTGCGCATGCTGGCAAGACAGCTTTGTTAGTTAACATCTCAGCTCATCTTATTTCTCATTTTCTATTTTCTATTTCTATTTTCATTGAGGCATCAAGGAACCATTGGTAGTGTTTATTGATCTGCACAAAATAAGTTGTTCTCTTTCTTTCAGCTTTCTGTGCAGCTGATCAGTATCCATTTAAGTGAGTTATGAATAATGTCAGTTTGATTATAACTTAAGTCTGTAATGCTGAAAGACATGAACGTATGTACAGCAATGGAGGGAACCGAATCAAACAAATGCCAGACGTTCTGGAGACTTCACACCCCCCACTTGTCCCCCCAGTGTTGTTTACATTTTTGTTTGGAATCTGAATTAGAATCACAAATTGTTCCAACACGTCTGGGCTTGAGTTTAGAATCCTGGCAACACACACGGCACGGGTGAGAATGACAAGTAGGCACCTTAAAGCCAACCGTCTCTTTTACACTCTGGAAACCCCTGCCCCCGTCTGTGCTCTCTTGATAAAAATCAAATTACATGAGCTGGAAACGTGATCCCTTCTGTGTGATTACTTTGAAGTTAAAACCACAGTGGCTCTATTGTTAAAATGACTAAGATTTTGCGAAGTACGAAATAGTGAATTTGCCGTAGGACAGCTTTGGATTTACTGGTCTTTCTCCATTTAGTCTTTCTTTCCCAAGCTTCCTCTCGGAGTTCTCTGTCCAGCTTTTCAGAGGGATGGCTCATCACAAACTAGGAAAAAACATTGAGGTACTTTCCGTCTTGTTGTTGATGATGTCTGTGTCTGTGTTCAGATCTTTATCTGTTCCTGTGGACTCTGTGTCTTAAACCTCTTATCTGAACATTTGTTGCAGAGGACTGGACGTATCTTAAGAATATATTAACATTACTCAGACGCACGCAGGAAAAGGACAAGTTTGAAAATCTAAAAATGTACCATAAACAAGGGCAGCCCCTGGCCGTCTGACGCCTTGGCTGATAGTTTGGCTCTCAGGCGGGGACGGCGATGGCTGATGAGCAGCTGTGCCAGATGATTAACCGGATTGCCGAGGAGCTGAGCTCTGACGAGTGCAGGAGGCTGCACTACCTGTGCGGCGATCTGACGACGGAGAGCTGCGCGCAGGATGTGAGAGGGATGCTGAGGTCGCTGTCCCGCCGGGGGGATGTGGCGCGCTCCTTCCTGCCCGAGCTCATGCTCAGGATGAGGCGCTTCGACATTTTAAAAAGGGTCCTGGAGATGGATAAACAGGAAGTGGAGGTGATGTTGAGACGTGGATGTCGTGTGGTTTCAGAGTACAGGTAATTTTGCCCTTGTCTTTCTCTGTGGTACTGTGGTCATCCCAGGGGGTTTTCATACAGTCTTATAATGGCTGAGTTGTTAATAATTAGGCGATAAGTGTTTGGATAAAAAAAATATTGATGTGCTTGTTCACATAGCTTTTTGCGGTAGACAATGCAAGTGTTGCATTTTGCATTGTTATTTTGTCAGCTTCAATATGGAGAAATAACCAGTATAGTGTTATTTGTATTTCAGAGTCCTGATGGCGGATCTGAGTGAGGAGATTTCCAAAGAAGACTTGCGGTCACTTGTATTCCTCCTCAGTGACACATTACCCAGAGGGAGACTGGAAAATGCCACAGTAAAATAGAACCGACTACTTAAAATTTTTAAACAGTGACTACTCTTTGAATGGGGGATTTATCAACAGTCCTTATACAGGCGGTCGTAGACAGCTAGTAGCTAGAGAAGAAGTTAATTCATTTGCACTTTATAATCTAGGTGTTGATATGCCATCTTACCTGTAGGGGAATGTTGATCAGTCGATGTGTAGTTGTCATCGTGAAACCGGTGTATGGGTGGAATCTTAGGGGTATTCATGGTGTTTAATATTTTCGTACTGTTTTGGGGAAACAAAAATATGTTTATTTTGTAAAGGCGATTAAGGGGATTTTAGGGGATATTCTTTCTTCTGTTGCCTGTATAGTGGCTGTGAGGTCTGAGGCTGTGAGGTTTTTAAGAGTCACACTCTGTGTTCTTCAATGTCTTGCGATTTCAGTGCCAAATGTTTCAGAATGTCTGTAAACTTGCCCCGACTGTGTGACTTTTTGTAACAGCTGAAAAATACGAATTAAATGCACTCCAGTAAGAGTGACCTTCCTCTGTTTCGTTCGGTCTGTTTCCTTGATCCACTGTGTAGTCTGAGGCTCATGTCAAACGCAGCCATGTGACTTGTTTTTAGCTTTGCGGTTTTTGTCACTCTGTACCAGAGTTTCCTGGACATAGTTGTGGAACTGGAGAAGCTGGACAAGATGTCCAGCGAGAACGTTGACCTGGTGGAGCAGAGTCTGAGGGACATTCGCAGGTTGGACCTTGCCCGGAAGCTGCAGGTTTGGAGGAGCCAGTGGAGAGGTGAGGCTTTTGGGCGAGGTTTTGCTGCCCCACATCCTCAAAGATATCTCAGACAAAATACTGACCCTGGTGGCAGCTTCCCGTGAAAGAGCGGGACACTACTCTAAAAGAACAGACACTCGTTAATTACCAGTGCAGTGAGGAAGGGACATCTGAAGAGGTTTTTGCTATTGGCAGATTAGACCTTTATCTTTCGTTAGGTCCGTGGTGAATTAAAAGCAAATATGGGGAGCATAACAGACTTCCGCAGAAGCGTAAGACGCACAATGGAGGTTTTTGTCAATGCTGACTCGGTCAGACATGCTTTTGTGAGTTAATCTTGATGAGCACGATGAGAAGGCGGAATTTTTGTGAAATCCCATGAAGGGGAGATTCGAGTGCCCAAAAAGCCCAGTGAGATGCTGATGCAATAAAATAAGGGAAGAATATGGGTAAATATGTAAATAAACAGGAATTAGTCTTTGGGTTTTTAGCTGGGTCGGCACTGTTGGTTTCTAAAACTAATAAAGACTTTTTACAGGTCGAATGTCTCGGCCGAACATCACCGCGCAGAACCGGACCGCACTCCAGCAGAGTCTGAACCAGGTAGTGGCAAGCCATTGGCATATTGGGTTCCGCCTGCCCCTCCCATTGGTCGATGGACAGCCCATGCATTTGGTTGGCGTTGCCCCTCCCATCGGTCGATGGACAGTCCATGCATTTGGTTGGCGTTGCCCCTCCCACCGTTTGATGGACAGCCCATGGATTTGGTTGGCGTTGCCCCTCCCATTGGTCGATGGACAGCCCATGCATTTGGTTGGGGTTGCCCCGCCCATCAGTCGATAGACAGCCCATGCATTTGGTTGGCGTTGCCCCGCCCATCAGTCGATAGACAGCCCATGCATTTGGTTGGCGTTGCCCCGCCCATCGGTCGATGGACAGCCCATGCATTTGGTTGGCGTTGCCCCGCCCATCGGTCGATGGACAGCCCATGCATTTGGTTGGCGTTGCCCCGCCCATCGGTCGATAGACAGCCCATGCATTTGGTTGGCGTTGCCCTGCCCATCGGTCGATGGACAGCCCATGCATTTGGTTGGCGTTGCCCTGCCCATCGGTCGATGGACAGCCCATGCATTTGGTTGGCGTTGCCCCCCCCATCGGTCGATGGACAGCCCATGCATTTGGTTGGCGTTGCTCTCCAATGATGGCCTTCTGAACGTGGTCTGTGATCTCTCTGGTCCAGCAGTCTGCACTGTGTTCCGCGCAGCCGGTGCATGACGTGCCTCATGCCCTCCTCTGGCCCCGTCCCACACGCCCGCAGTTTGCCAGGTTCCAGGGTGAGTACTGCTTCTTCAGATGTTCCTTCAGATGGACAAAAGTGTGCTTATTTGTGTTGGTATCCCTCTTGCCCCGTTACTCGGTTGTCTGTTATGATGCTTTCCTCTGTTTCAGCTCAAGAAAACTTAAAAATAGCCGTGCCTGAAACAGGAAGGCAGTACTGTCAGGTGATGCCCGGGTCTATTTTTCTATGTAGTGCTGTTGGTGGCAGTCAGTCGATTTTTATGCCTGTGCTGAGGTATTACTGATCCCAGTAATGCAGAGCAGAAATTCCTCGTTTGCGTTACATAAATGCTTGCCGAAACCCTTTCCAAAATTCCTCAAGGCTGGAGTTTCCTGTATCATAGCATTGGAAGGTTTTTTATTGCAAAGTACTTACTTCTTGACACTTGCAAGGCGAGAACAAGAACAAGTGAAATACTGGACATTGGAAACCCTGTTGTGCATTCTAGTTATTGTATTGAGATAATATGATATACAATACTAATAATAATATCATTACTCACTCACAAAACCAGTACATTAGGCAACCAGTCATCAGGAAGCTTTGAGTGGATTTAAGTTATTTTCTTTTATGATGGTGACTTGAACTAACTAAGGCTGTGAAATAGTTTTCAGCTTTCCTCGTTACCTCGTGAGTGAACGATGCAGTGGGGGGTGGGGCACGCGCAGCCCAGTCTCCTGTCACGTCCCCCTCCCCCGCTGTGGGCTCACTGCCAGCAGGCGGTCGGAGCTGACAGGGTTCTGTCCTTCCCGTCTGCTGTAGAGCTTGGGCGACGCGTACACGATGCAGTCAGAGCCGCGGGGCAGTTGTGTGATCATAGACTGCTTGGGGGCTGACGGAGGTGAGGGTTGCCCTGCCGTCCCGGTTTTGTGCACGGGCGAGTTGCCCCGGATAACGGTGCCTGAACAGAACTCTCGTTTCCCGTCACCCAGACATGCTGCGGCAGACGTTTCGCCGTCTGCACTTCAGGGTAAACCTCCACATGTGGCCGACCCTGGAAGAGTTCCTGGCAATCCTGAGGCAGGCGTCCCAAGGTCGGTCGGAGCACCATGGAGCCGACGCCTTCGCCTGCTGCATCTTGAGTCGGGGCACGGCTGCCAGCCTAGTGGCCACTGGGAAGGAGCAGGGCCCCGGGTTGCCCTTTGACACCATCTGGGGCCTCTTCACCAGTGAGGGGGCCTGTGTCGAGCTGGTGGGCAAGCCCAAGCTCTTCTTTATCCAGAGCTACAACGTCCACGAGGGTCCGTCCTTGCCCCCCGTCGCTGCCCTGGGCCAGCACAGACACAGGGACGAGGACCTGGAGATGGACAGGCCCGTCGTCGCCTATGGCACGGATACAGTTCCGTCCGCCGCTGACATGTTCTGGAGCCACTGCCGGTCTGATGCGTGGCAGCTGGAGGAGAGCGGCCACCGGTCTGTGTACGCGCAAGCATTGAGCACCGCCCTGCTGGCCGGACAGAGGAGGTACGATTTGCGAGAGGTCACAGCTTCAGTCTGATTTCACACTGTATAGAAACGGTTTTCACAGATTAATATAATAGTGATAATAATTTCAGATATCTAAAGTTTATTCGCATGTTTTTATGAAAACACATTTTTTATGTTTAAAAAAAGAAGAAATTGTTCTGTAATTAAATGTTCTCGCTTCCTCTGACATTTGTGAATTACCTGCTAAGGGTTTACTAAGAAGTGATTTATTTTTACAGGAAGATGAACCTGCTGGACGTGCACACAGAGGTGAACAGGTTAATTTATGAACATAACCAAAGGACACCGGGAGAGAGGTACTCGATCAGCCTGAGACACACACTCAGGAAGAACTTCTTCCTATGAAGGAACGATGTCTGCTCATTGAGACTCTGAAAGAGTAAAATGCACATATTAGGAAGTAAGCTTCGCCATCTACTGGCATGGGAAAATACTGCCATGAACGAACCAATAACCAAGACTCATCAACGTTTCTGTATTCATTTTGTTGGGTTGTTGAAACCACACACTACATATTGCTAATGGTGGTACATTATAGATGTAAAGCTTAATGACAATTATTTCTTGAGTAAAATTCCCAGAGCAGCTAAAACTCATTAGTTGTCGACTGAAAATACGGGCTGGCTGGAAACGGCAAAGCTTAGCAACCCGTTGATGGGCAACTAGAGCTAGTGATTTAAAGGGCTTTAATCGCCCTGGTGACTGTGAAGATACTGTTATTGAATTGTGAACCGGAGAAATTTAAATATTTAAATATTTAAATATGAAGGTTTTGGTAGATGAAGCCAAAGGCAGCTGAAATTAATTTTGTTTTTTTCGTTTTAATGTTTTTTTTAAATTCAAATGTCAACTGAAGCTTTGCAGTCCTACAGCTACGCTATAGAGATGTAATTAACAGTAATTAGGTAAAATGTGGCTTTTATATTTTTTTTACAAAAAATGTAGCATTAGAGCAGATTTAGATTGCATAAAACTGATTTAACAGTAGCGATGCATTTATTTAATGTCTCTTATTACTATTTACATTTACAGAAAACCCACTTATTGATTAATAATTTATTTATACTTTGTTACATTTTTCTTTTATATCTAAGTATCTGTTTATTTTTCAGCTAATAAACAATTAAGGGGCTCTATATAATCAACTAAATAAATATTGAATTCCGGCACAACAGGCATGTGTGATGACTTTTGTAACCATTATTAGTAAATAATCATCAACGGAAACACTTTCGGTAACCCTCGAGCCCAGGCTGCGATGGAGATTCTGGAGGATGTGGGTAACGGCGCAGAGCTCGGGTAGCCGCGTATTTAGAGAACGGGGCCACTTCCTCGTCCCGATTTACCCGAAGAGAGGTGGTTTAAGAGCGACGAGGCAACTCGCAACTAGGACCAAATCAAAACTTTGGCATCCCGCTAATCGCACTTCACACAACTGTGTTTAAAAGATTTAGATTTTTGTTACAACTGACCGTATTACAGTAACAGTTACATTTATATTGGAAGTTAGCCGAATAATTATTGTTATATGTATAGCTAATACTGTCAGGGAATTAATCCTAAATACTTGGGGGAAAAGTCATTTTCTCTTCATTTCAGTGTTCATCCCGCCTTTTTGGTGTATGTAGGATTCTAGGATATGAAGACGTAGATCATATTTAACTTTAAATATATTGTTTATTCTAAATCTTATATAACTTATGTTATTAACAATTCAGATAGCTACAGCAACAATAGCATATACTGTTCACAGTCTCCAACGTGATGAGCGTTAGTAATTCTATTGGCATCCAGACATTTAAAAAAAGTGTCCTGTCCGGTAGGCGGATGCAGTTACGTTTTTACGAGACCGACTACACAATAATTGCAATTCTTTTCAAGACATTATTTGCACACCGTTTTCCAGGTTAAGGTACTCGTTCAGCCGGACACGCGCAATCTGCAGTGAACGCGGACCGTTCTCAGTGCTGCAATGGCGGCGCTGCATGGACGGTAGATGGTATATTGGGTTAAATTTTATTTTTTATGCAAGGACTCGAAAAAAGCAAAACTGCGAGAAAGAAAACAGTAATACAAGGTATCAGAAAGGGGAACAGTTCGAGCGACAAATGCAAGCGACAGCCGAGAGGCGTACCTCTGTTTTTCAATCTTTTGCTTGGTTGGAAATTCAATAGTCTGCCGAAACACTCGAGTTGAGTAAAGCTTTTCTTTAGTTACAATCTGCATGCAATAAACCAACACCCACCACTCGCTAACTCGGCGAACGCAGGGTGGGCAAAACGTCGTGCTTTACGTTAGCTCTGGTTCGGAGCGAGAGCGCCATGGCAGAACGAAACTCCAGTGGATTACTAACGGTGATGCTGGATCCAACGACACCCGCTGCAGCGATGACTCTGCCGGCGGAGGTCCGAGAGAAGCTCGCGGAGCTGGAGCTGGAGCTCTCGGAAGGTGAGCGCGTGCATTCTGGCTGTGTCAGCGGGATGGATGGAGGCCGGTTGGTCCACTCGCTGGCGCCGGTAGCCATATGTTTTATTCAAAATGAAAACAAAAAACAGATTCGATGCATGTAACGCTAGCAGACACGGACTAAGTCAGAGCGGGGCCAGCAATCTGAAACTACGTCCGTGTTAGGTTAATGAATATACGCTCTCACCGCGAGTGGTTTAAATACAATTTCTCGTCAGTTAAGACACCAAAACCAGGTAACACGGATGATATTAGCTGTCTCCTATATTAGACATATTAAGTGAATCTCAAAGTGGAGTACTTAAAAATGCAAACGTTTTGCCGGCATCTCGCTGTGATGTAATGTCAATCTTGTCATCTACTAACAAAGACCTAAATAATCTGCTGTTTCTTACGCCTGAACGTACGAATCCACCTCGGACCAGACGGTTTACCACGAGCAGTGGTTAAGTAAATGCGCTGGGGAATCTTCATCTAGTTACTCTTTTTTATTTTATTGAACTTATAATAATGTATCTTATAAAACCATCACTCGGCGTATTAATAATAAAGATTTGAGGTGTGACAATTCAGGTTAAAATAATATAAATTTAGTGTGTGGCAACGAAATAACTAGGCCATTAAATTATATGTTGGTTTTGTTGCTAAATTCGAAAAGAATATTTGTGGAAATGACGCATTTGAAATTTTAATTAAATGAATTCGCTGGTAAAACGTGGGCATTTCACAATATCTGGTGACTGGTTCTGTTGTGGTGTCCATGCATGAACATGGCATCACCCAGTAAGCCACTGTCAAACAGTTTAGGGCGGCTATCCGCCACGGAGAAATGTATCCGGAAAAAAAGGTCCCGCAGCCCGCAGCCCGACGTCGCTTTCTTTCTTTGGCTGTATTGCTGTGTTAACATCTTCAGTTGTACTCCACACACTTTGACCCGAACAAGGGATCCCTCACTTTTTGACAATGTCCATGTCACATGTTTTCCAAAGGCACTCGTCCCTTGATGGTCATCTTTACAGTTGACCGAGAGACAGGAGCTTGTGTTTTGGTTCTGCAAGGCAGAAACAGTTGGTTATAACAGTTCGCAGAAGCATCAGTGTTTAAGATAACATTTTTTTCTTTCCTGTTGACGCAATGTTCAGATTAAATTCAGGGTCTATGAGTACTCTTCCCTTTTCCAAATAATTTTAGCTTAATTTCCATCTCCGGTCAGCAGTGTAACAGGGTGGAACTGAATTCCTGTAATATTTCTTAAAACCTTAGAAACACACTGGCTTTCTTTACATGTTTTGGGCTCCTGGTGCTGAAACCCTTTCTTTATGTCTATCTACTCCAACTTAAAGTCATTTGCTATGATCCGAAAGTAACCTTTACTGTACAAAGACTTGACTTTGCAGTGTGTATGTGTGGAAACTTGCTTGCATGCATGTTGGTCTGAAATGAGATGTTCATTTGGTCCTTGTGGTGTTGGGGGTGGCCTGCTCTTCTGTAACTTGCAGGAATAGGAGCCTGCGATCTTTGGTGGGATGATGCTTTTACAAAGCAAAGGGCTTTGCCAAAATTGTTCCAGATAAAAAACAAACAACAACAAACCGCCAGGTGTATATGTCGTTGCCCTTGTAGAAAGGTCGTATTGTGATTTCATTTTTAAAAAATGTTGATAATTTTGTTAAAAGAATGGATATTAGTCGTACATTTTTAAATACGGACGTGCTCTTGCTCCTGTGTTGGCAGTGCTAGAGAGTTTGCTCACACTTTGCGGGCACCATTAAATGCAGCTGGATTGAAACGAGGACGGAGAGTGCTAAGACAGAAGCAGATACAGCAGTGACCTATATTGCATTATAATTAGACAGGGGACTGGGTATGGCCCGGGTGGGAGACCTAGTTGTTTGTCATGCTTGGGGAATTGTACTGGAACCACACATTCTGAAATAGGAGCTTAACTGACAGGTCAAATTTTTCTTGTGTCGTTTCCTGGAGGGTTAAGAGAGAGGCTGTACACAGAGGTCTTGTTTGGTGCCTTGAGACTTCCATATATATATATATATATATATATATATACACATACATACACACAACACTAGGCATGACTGGTAATCTCCCACCGTGGGTAATGGCCGGCTGAATAGAACCCACTTCTAAAGACCTTTCATGTGCTCTCATTTTTCAGTTTAAAACCCCTCCAGGGACAGGGGTTAAAGCCCTCTGGCCTCTGACCTCTGCAGTGGTAAAAGAACAGGCTTCCTGCAACGATGTTCATTTGCAGTTGGATCGTTTCCAGTGGAGAGTACTTTCAGTACTGCTGTGCAGAATTGTCCGTTGCAGTAGAAAGGGATAAAGGGATTTTTTTTTTTTGTGTTAGTGTTGATTAGATCCCTGGCCCATAATCCTCTGCTAAGGGGATGTCATGGGGAGATGGACAGGTAGAAGGTTGTCTCCCAGCTCCCTGTTGGCAGTGTGACATCGCCATGGCGAGCTTGGAATCTCTGCAGCTCGTGGACGCTTGACCCACGGCAGGCCCTTACGCTACACACATTTTAGCCTGTACCCCTTTATCTTTATAGAATAGTTTGCATAATGTGCATGACTTCAGCAGCTGCTGAATTTACAAGCTAAATAAAGTAGCAGTGAGATCCGCGTTGAAAAATAAAACATTAAATATAGCCGGCAGACTGCTGAGCAGTTTACTTGTGTCGACCATATTGTTTTGTTATTTATGTTATGTGTACTGGGGCTAAGCGTGGTACCCTTTGTGTGGACGTTAGCTACAGGTATGCTGTTAAAGTTGTGTTCAAAGGCGTGCGGGCACCTTGGATGGGTCCGTGCTAATTCACTGAGGGGCACAGCACCAGGGCAGGTCTTATGATGGGACTCCATGGTAACTCCATAGTGCATTATCAGTGCCCCTCCATCCTTGCGTCAAATCGCCGATGCTCCCTGCGGGAAGACGCCACGCTTGTTAAATAATTAATGAAATAATCTTCAGTTCTCCGCTTACAGTAGAAATAAGGAGAATAGGGTTGGTGGTCACAAGCTTTGACTGTTTCCGGTTGTTAGTGACTTTTTACAGAGATCTTTACAATGGAAGCACTTTTCTTTTTTCTGCAATAAAGCCTCTTCGGTTTGATACAGAACCGATACCAAGAACAGGTGGTTATCACATGTTACGGGGGCCCTTCCAAGTCATGGCGACATCTCGCACTCAGGGGCCAAACGTGCCATAAAAACAAAGAAAAAAACTGCCCTACGACTTCAGCCAAATAACTGGGGCTACATCCCGCTTCTGCTAAGCAAACTAAAAGAGGAGTCTGGGTGACTTGGGGAAGCTAGGGAATACCCAAAACATTCGAAGGTAAGAACTGAATAGACGCATGTCTTTGTTTCCGTCCCAAAGAGAATTCTGAGGGCTAATTCGCCCGTCAACGTGAAATGTGTGGTGATCAAATAGAAGCATGGCTGCACAAACAGCGGTCATCTGCTTCACAGGAGCTCTCCAGCCATTAATTTACAGCCAGTAAATACAGACGCTGCTTTCTCGGGGCGAACAAGGCACCGTTTCTAATTTAGTTTTTGTTCTTTCGGTTTTGTATGAACAGGAAACTGTAGGGGAACCACGTTTCTGTGCCTCCTGAAACCTTGCAGACGGTCTGAGGCCTTTGTAATTAAAAAAAAAAATTTCCACTTCAGAAGTGTGGTGGTGTCCACGAAGCACGACGTATTTGGTCTCAAGGTTGACCAGCGTGCTGTTAGCCGTTTGTTTTCACGAGAGTAATTTGGAGCAATGTGTCTTGCTAGTGAAAACCAATGGTTCTTATTAAACAACAGTCAGCTTTATGGTTCTGTAATGTAAATAATTAAGCCGTCTTTTCTCCCTTTTTTTTTTAGAAACAGATGCTTGGCTTAATGACTATTGAACAGTGGATTTCACAGCGATGAAAGCCGTGGGTTTTATACGGGGAACGCGTGGGGCTGCTGGCTGTATTGGCCAGACTGTTAATTGGTGACGTTAAGTCTCCAACCTAACTTTGGTCTCTAGTGCTCTAGTGCCTTTTGGTTTTCTGCCTCTCCAGCTGGTTGGTTGGAGATGAAGATGGTGGTGGAGATGAAGATGATGATGACGATGTCCATTAACTCCAGCAATGACAGGCTTCTCCTGAATAATGAAGGCCATATGCTTCAGGTGGATCTTTCAGAACCTGACTGGCGTGTTGGATGCACAGTGATTATGAAGATCATTGTTCTCCTGTGGCTGCACGAGCTATGCTTTTGGACGCGGTTTTTAGCACGGTTGTTTTGTCTGTGTGCCAGTTGCTTCCTCTTCCTTCCTCTCCAAACCCACATCCCCTCTTTTGAGCTTGTGAGCTTGAGTTGTAGGGATCTTGCGCTTTTGTCTCTCTCGCTGGGATCTGAGCGAGGCGCGGCAGATTGGCTAGCCGTGAAAGCACTCGGACGGGCCGCCGCCTGCCTCCTCTCTCCCGCCACTCACATCATGTCTGGAAATTACAATCGTCAACGGCTGCTCTTCTCTTTAGTATGCGTCTTGTTTGATTGTATTCTTGCTTTTATCTGTAGTAAATAGTCCGTCGTGTCTACGGGATGAAAGTAAATATGGATTATTAGACGGGGTAATGATGAGAACAGGCTATTAAACCCAACAGGGCCTGTCACGTCTGTCTGGATTGTAATTGAATCCATCATTGTGTTGAGTTCGACCTTAAACGGGTACGAGGGCCTTGTTTCCATTACAAATTCCTGCAAGTAATTTCATGTCTTTAAACCCCCTTGCATAAAGAAATGTCTTCTACTGTCAGGCAGGAATTTTACTGTTTACCAGTTTCCCCTGTTTTTGTTCACAGAATAAAGGGAAAAATATCTATTGTTAAATGTCTTTATGCTACTACTTTTACAGACAGGAAAAATAAGTTTCTCCTATCATAACTCATAACTTTCTCCTATCATAACCAATCTATTTAAAAAATGTGTCCGACCGTGTCCTTTTTTCTGGAGATTTGTCTCTATTCCACCATGTGGTGTCCTGAACTAAAGTCAAATTCCACCTGTGTCTCTATTCCAC
>JAOVYW010003226.1:0-14270 GCA_025775045.1 Hiodon tergisus | reverse complement strand
TCTCTCTCTCTCTCTCTCTCTCTCTCTCTCTCTCTCTCTCTCTCTCTCTCTCTCTCTCTCTCTCTCTCCCTCTCTTTCTCGCTTTGCCTAAGGCCAGACTCACACATGCGCACTCACACACACTGTGCGCAATCATTCAAGGTGGGAAGCATGTTTTTGACTTGGACCTGGAATGCTACCAGTTACCAACCCTTGTCATTAACTTCACTCTCGTCCACTCCTTACTGTATCCAAAAGAAGAGGCATCGGAGATTAAAGGAGAATCCCCTTGATGCAACTCATGGATGCAGCAGGACAAGATCAACTTTGGAAAAAGGGAAAATAAGCAGTACATATTTATATGTATGTGACTGTGTTTATCTCTCCATTCAGAACAAAAACATACCAATATGACATACTATCTTTTAAAACTGTCATTCCTTTTATTGTGATGCTGAACACCGTGCATACTCAACTCAGCATAGCGTTCAACTGTTTTGGACCTTTAGAGATTGGATCTTTGGAGATTCAACATTGAGGTGACATGGTAGCAAGGTGATTATAGAAAGGTTAAATTAAGGTGATATTTTAATTAGGTTATAATACTACAAGTTCCCCCCACTCTTTCACCATCTGCTCCAGTTTTCACCAAATGCTTCAGTAAGAACAGTCCTACTCTCTTCTCATCATGGGAGAGTGTGTGTTGCTTCCCACGTCACAGCTGTGTGTTTTATTTTATTTTTAGAATATGCAAGCAAGAGATGTAGTTTGACATTTTGGTGATTTTTATTGCTTTAAAAAAACCAGAAGGATCATGATGACTATCTACAACTTTCAGATGGTTAGTAAGAAAGACTAGTCAGTATTATGAGGATTAATAGAGAAATATAGGAGGTCAAATCATTGGGAAAGGTGCAAGAACCTCTCTCTTTTTACTGTATATTGTTTCAGATCATCAGGTTTATGCTCAGGATAACTACCACCAGGTTATAGCTACAATAAAGCTACAAATGTCCACATCCTTAAATAGCTTGACAGCACCTCCACTCTTTCCTTGCAAAAATGAAGAAGGCTGGGCTTACGGAAACTATGGGGTGGCGCTCTAGAGAGCTGGTCATTGACTGCCTCCAGTCCCTCCAAGGGCAGGAACAGAATTTGACAGTTGAGAAAGGGGAACTGCTGTGAGGGGCCCACTTCCCTCAAATAGTGCTCTCATGAATGGCCAGTACCTTAAATTTAAAAGGTTACATCTGTAAAGAATATGAAAGAAGAAAGCGTTCGATGCGTAGGCACAATAAATAAATAGGGGATGAAGTACTAAGATCTCCAGCTGTCCAACCCTGAACTAAACGCCTGACTGAGAAGCAAGCCAAAGTCTTTAGGATGATTCTTTGAGGCGAAATGAGGAGAATGAGGCTTGTTGAACAGCATCAGCCATGTAATAAAAAGACTAGCACGGGGTAAAGTTACAATAGTAATATGGGACTTGGCGATCCCCATATTCCAGGGTTCTGAAGGAGAGGAAGAGGGTTGAGAATCTGCCACTGATGCTGGCCAACGAGGTTATTAATCTAGAGAGAAAGCCCTCCCGATGTTATGGAAACGCTGACTGCTGAAGGTCCATTGCAAACACAAAGACACTGAACCCACAAATCCTAGCACGGATTGGATCAGCTATGGGTTCCTGTACTTCATTCAATGAATTGATCTTATCTCTGCTAGCATGTTCCTGTCATTCAGTGCCTCAGCAGCCAGCATGGGGCATAAACAATAAATGGGTGATGATGTAAGGGTTTTAAAAAGATTCTGCTTATGTTGTCAATCGCACAGCCCAGCAATATGACTCTCTCATGTCCGTGCACATTGAAGGCCAGCTTGGTAACTACGAAAAAAAATCGTGGTGGTAGGTGTCTACTTCAGATCTATTTCTTGGTCCATTTATGGTCTGTCATTTCCATACAAAGTGACCAATCCGTCAACTGTGTTGTTACCGACAGACCACCAAACATTAATGATACACAACAGCCCGGTTGGCTGCAAACCTGGACGGAAAGAGGGCTCTGAGCACCAGTCAAACATGAAGGGGAAATATATCCCAGTCATGCCCTGATACACCTCTTACTCTTACAATTATCCTGCTTGGACAGTTTTCACATATCAACCCAATTTAGCATAATGAGATTGTGGCACGCATTCTCTCTCACGTGGATTGGAGAAAGGAGATCAGGCACACCCACCAGCACCTGTTGAGAATTAAGGTAACCAATGGCCTTATTTAACAGAGCGATATTCTCTCTGTGGGGACCGTCGTTTGGGGGAATTGGAAGAACAGAGCCCCAGGGCACAACTTGAATACATGGAAACCCAGAATTCAGATCTGTAAAGTGGAGAAACCACATTAAAGACATTCAAAATGTAATTAAAAAAAACAGACTGCTTCCAATCATCTCCAGACAGATGAAGCGAAGAGATGAAGAGGGAAAACTGATAACAAAGTAAATACAGAAGCACTAGGATATAAATTAGACATCCAATGCACCTCAGATGTTCCACTATAGATAATGGGGAGTGCCAAGTAGTTTTTTAAAAGCTTTCCTCTTCTCCAATGTGGATTGATCATATAGCCTGAGCTTGAGAGGCTGACCTACATCAACAAAACATGTTTATGTAGGTCATATATGTCAACATATACGATGTAAGAGAATTTCTCGTAACACTAAATTTACATTTAAATACAAGGAAATAGAATAGTGTACACACAAGAAAGAAAGAAAAATAATAATAATAAGGCTTCTACATTTGCTTTGCTCTTGTCGAGTGGCACCACTTTTTTGTTACCAGCTAGCATGTGAGAGGGTAGTGTTTAATTTGACAAGAAAACATGTTGTTTAATTTTAACAGATGGCCAACTATTAAGCAGGCAATCAGGAATCTGAAAACACCAGAAAATCTGAAACACCAGAAAAAGAGGACGTGACTAAAATACCTGATTCCTGTATAACTGTCATACGACAGCAGAAAAACTGAAATAGGCTGCGTTACGTTAAAGGAGGAACAAAACTTTTTCATGTCAAAGAGGATCGAAATCAACGCACAAACCCTAGCACGTGGCCTCTTACTATTGCACATAATAACCTATTGCGCAGAACTCAAACCTGTCTGTATTTAATTATTAGAAGCTTTTTCCCATTCCTCTTACAACTAATGAAAAATTTATACATTTGTTACTACAACCAAATCAAAATGAGTATTTGCCCTCTAAAACATTCTTGTCATTAGCCCATTCCCTGTTCCCGGTGCTGAGCCATAATAAAAATAATAGTTTTGTTGCTGTGGTTTCTGTCCCTGTACCCCAGATTGATTGACTTCCTCTAAATTACCATCCAGGCCCTTTAATATGAGGTCTAAAGTTGTCTGGCAGATTAGCCCGGTGCAGCAGAGAGGAAGAGCAGAGCTATTTTAGGCAGCATACTAGAGTGAGAAGCCTCTCTGAACTATCTTTCTGTGTTAGAAGGAACACATGTCATCAGCCTCCATCTTCCAAAACACACACATGCACACACACGTGCACAAAAGTAACCCTGGTTTTGTAGGTTGGCGGCTTAATATTAATAGCAAATAGTTCATCACTGTCAGCTTCATGCAGTCAGGCACCAATTAACTAGAACAACACCGAGCGCCCACCCTCTGTAAATATCAGTGTTCTCTGTAACACCACAGTGCTGCTGTCTGTTCACCTCCCTGCTATTGAATTATTAAAAAGTTATTAATTATACATACTGTCGATGTCATGCAATAATTATGCAGAAGTATGGTTTCAGAAAATAAAGACCTTTATTACAATTGGATGTCTTAATTGAAAAGTAAAAAAAAAAAAAAAATACATATGAACATATTGATAAATCAGTTTTCTTATCCACAGTGGAAAATAATGTCCTGAAAGCCCTTTACTGTAATGCTTCATTCTTGGGGCTAGCGCTTTTTCTAAATCCAATGAGCTTTTTAGGTTTAGAGGTTGGATACATTTCACAAAAAGCTTACAACTGCACCAAAAGACTCAATTGTTTTTTTTTGTTTTTTTTCAGTAAGTCTACCACAATACTGCAGTTTCAGGGCTATCCAAACAAAACTTAGGCACAATGACTCAACCCATGTGTGGCATGCCTCTGCCTGCCAGGGTGTGGGAGCGACAGTTATGTGCATGAAACCCACAGGCTCCACAGCTGAATTGTTTCTTTATAATGACTTTTGGAAGAAGACGCTTAGGTGTCATTGCTGGCACATTGCTGGCTTTTAGTAACCCCTGAATTTACTGTTCAGTGTGGATATGCAGCACATATTCTCACAATGTCTCCAAACAATAGGGTTTTTTTTAACATACTTGCTACTTATTGCAAGGGATAATCGGGTTTTAGAGAAGGTTTCATCAACCATAAAAAAGGGAACTCATGACTCAGAGTGCATGAGTATGACATATTCTGTTCCACAAAAAAAAAACAAGGATATCGGCGTGTATACATTTTTTAATTGTGTTTTTTTTTTTTTTATCAAAACCAAAACAGGCTAAAATGAATTTTTCTACTGAAGGAAATTTGCTTAAAAAATCAAATTTCCAATCTAAACTGAAAATATGGAGTTCACATTATATCATATTTTCAATAAGATATAACTTGTGGAGACATGTGGACAAAAAGACTGATATCCCCGTTTCCCAGAATGCAACATTCACATACACCATTCTACAGAACTGCTTGGACCACCTGCTATTGCTCAGCTGCTATCCCTCCACTAGTCTACTGTTCCTTCTTATAATATAGAGTGATGCAGGCATTAATTGCATATATGATGTGTCTGTACAGATGAGGTGTGACAGGTAAGCAGTACTTGTGACGGTTTCACAATTGTTATTCATTTGACATGTGTTTTCCACTTCCACAATAACACAAGGAAAATATTCCCCCATTTCATGAAAAAACAAGAAAATCGGGTTATTACATATTTGAATTCCAGTCATTCCGTAGATTCTGTGTGGAACAGGAATGTTCTTGTCTTATAGAATACAAACTGGTTTTTAATCAGAACAGGTTTAGCATTTAAGAACAAAGGCAAACTACCCACATGTACAACAAACCAAATCCTATTTTCAATTAACTTGTTGTTTAAGTGATCACAACTTCTCACTTCCCCTTTACCCTTCTCCAACTGTTGACCTTATTGTGCAGTTAATCTCAGTACAAACAATACTTTTGAATATAAATTTATTAAGTAACAGGTTGCTTACAGGTTACATGTGCTGTCTTAAGGAGTGAGGGAATCTGTGGCTCTACCAGTGAGTATGAGAATGACAGCTAGAGCACGTGCCAGTGCATACCCCGTGCTCTCTTTTCCCACAAACTCACCAGTACTGCGTTGAAGCGCTCCTCCAGCTCCTCTACAGGAGGCATGGGCAGCTTGGGGGGAGCGGGCTGCTTCTGGGGGGCTGCCAAGGCAGGTGGCTGGGCCACACTACTCTTGGCCTCCCGCCCTAGGGTCAGCTCCATGCTCCCGGCAGCGTTGCCCATGACTGGTCAGTGTAAACGCACACGGATTTGGGTAATCCACAGCTCCCGAATCCGGACCAGAGTGGCAAAAACGACAAAGAACAGCCAAATAAAAAAGAGAACACGTAGTCCCTCAGTTGCCTCACAAGTCTATATCCGCGCTGTCCGTAGATGTATCTTTCAATAGCGACCTCTGAAAAATTGTTTTGAGGGAACAGTCCAAGACATCTTCATAGCAGCTTTTAGTACAACTGATCAGGGAACAGGTAGAAGTCAAACCTGTCAGACCATTCAGATCGCCGCAGAGACAAGAGAGGAAGTTCCCAGAGAGTGAAGGGGAGTTTGACTGGTTCACACACACTGCAGCAGCCACGGCAGAGCAGCAGAGGAGGAATAGAATAGGAAAAAAGGGTCCACGGTTTACTTCCTGTACGTATGGGAAACTCAGACGCTGAAAGCAGACAGGTTCCTGTGAGGTGGCTGGAGGTGGTGACGGGCGCTGGAAAGTCCAGAACACGTGCTGCTGGACAAGGGTCCACTAATAATGCTGGTGGTGGCCAGCCCACTAGGAGCCATGCCGGATTGGGCAGACGTGCAGATAGGATGCTGGAAAGGAAAAGTAGGGATGTAAAGCCACCTGCTGGAAATAGAGACTGCACACGAATGGTAGCAGCGGCACATGCAACTCGTTTAGGCTGCAGATCTAGGTCATCAGGTGTTCACTGGGTCCTAATGCCCCCAATTTGCATGCGTGAGTATGCGTGAGAGAGAGTATTGTTCACAGAATAATTACGATCTGTTTTTTCAGAATCTTAAAGGATACAGTTCATATTAACTCACTAGATGTCAGGAGTGAAAGATGTCCTCTTTCTACTCTAGACACTGAATATATGCATGGATAGATTTTTAGACAACTGATAGATAAAGTATCAAAAGCATAATATGTATACCCTGCTCTGGTGCACTGCAACTCTGACTTGGAAAAATGGTTGTGGAAAACAGAATTATAAATATATTAATATTTGTATGCTTTTTATAGGTTATTAAATGCAAATTTCCTACAATAGCTGGATGGCTGCTCAGCCAGAGCTATACAGTAGCAATATTCCAGCAGGTGACTGACCCTGATTTGGAGCCACTCCAGCACGGGCTGCTAAATAATAAGAACTGAATAAAACACCTGAAACTGGCAATTTTTCTCAGGCTATTCTATTGCATACAAACCTTGATGATACAGTACATACAAACTGTACATACGTGCTTCCATAGATATCCATATGTAGCCCTGTCTACATTGAACTACATTACCCTGTACTACATCACACTTTGCATATTTCACTTTGCATACAGAAAGTGAATAATACATTATATTTATAAAGTGAATACATAAAAACCTTATTGTGCAGGAGTATATGGACAAAATATAAACAGCAGTCAATTAACAGTATAGCCCCATAATATTACACTACGTTGTAGAATTAATGCCAATGGTAACCATGGATTTCCTCTCCAGTCTAACTCCACTTCCTAGTGGAAACCCTTAAAACAGGTCCTAGCAGCATATCTATAGGACATCAGTACAATTTGCATAAACAAGCTAAGTCACTCTGCCACTGCTTGACAAATGCAAATTACTAACTGGATGGCCATTTTTATTGTTTGTGATTAAGTTGCCTGAGTTCACTCTGTTAGTCCACCAGAGTAAAGACATTTCTTAACAGACAGTCAGACCAGGGTACTTATTTCTGTGATCCTTATTTATATTCTAGTTAGCTGGGATGTTTTTGTGTCTCAGAGGGTGGTATTGCATTACTGCAAAATTATATGAAACACAGTGAACACAAACAAACCTCTGATTTTGTAATATCAGCAATGACATTACATGAGGTAAAGTAAATGAACGCACAGCAGTATCAATGTTACCCCCACCAAGCACCGTAATGTCGTTCCACCTACCCCACCTGGTGGATAACGAATAAAAATGCCCTGAAAGGCATCACATACAAAAATGTTGGACTCCCAATTTAAAGGACAAGAGGAAAGCATGTTTCATTTATAACTAGGGAAATTACACCATTGGGACATCAGAAACTCACCAGAAAATCATCAGGTAATAAGTTATTATTATTTCATCTTAAGCTGACACCCATATCTGAGGAAACTTAAATGTGATACAGTGCTAGTAACCATACATATAACCGGATATGTGCTGAAGCCATTAAGTTATGTTCCTTTTTAAGTGACATAACAGCAAATCCCCTGCCAGGCTTTGAACCAACAACTTTCTTAATCACTCAAATAACTTCTACCCAATAAAGAGTTCTATTATTATTTTTTTAAACAACAAAAATACATAAAGAAACGAAAGTAGTATAGCAAACCAGCTGTCATTATATGACCCTTATATGTCATGGCAAAGTAAATTTGATTGGACATTAGCATTATGCTCCTCATTGGCATTAAGCTTCAGCTTCTGCCACTTAGATGGTGTACATGCAGCTAATTAGCCAATCCCTTGATTTTGCTTTGATGTCATTGCAAAGAACTGGGTCTCTTTCTTCACTCCCACTCATTTTTAAACCTTTAGGACGGTAATCTGGATACACACACAAAAACAAGGCTGCCTGGAGCCAAAACCAGTTGCTAAAAATGACCATTTCACCCGACTCATCAAGTGTGGTGGTGTGGCGCTTTTTCTACTGTCATAAGATTGCTATGATTATGATTAACTGATTAAGCCAGAATGTCCCAGAATGTGTTGTGAAGGGTTCTTTAGACCAATTTCTACAGTGGGAGTTGGTACACACCTATCTTCAAAGTCTAATATTTAGATCAAATAAAGTACAATAAAATCAGAAAGTATTGAGTAAAGAAACCTTTATTGCACTCAAAGTCCCTCATGTCACATTATTAAAATAGTCGTTCCATTTAAACCAAACTTATAACTTCATTGCTTCATTTAACTATTGCACAAGCATTTCTCACAAAGTACTTAAGCGAATAATAAACTGATATGAAAATCCAAAACCTTTACATTTGATTAAGCTTTTTAATTTTTATTTAAAGAGATTATTATAAATTGATTACATTATGTCCATTTGCTATTATGTGCGGATAAAAAGCAAAGAAAAGCTGCTATTACCAAAAAGCTCACTAATCAGCAGAACATTGTATGTGCACAATGTATTGAAAAGCTGGTACGGCACTTCGGTAATGAAAAAATTTTCAGTTACATAAATCAGCATCCTATGTAATAGGGCTGAACAGGTCTCTAAAGGTTCAAGAACTGCAGGGAAACAAGCTTGAGAGCACTTATCCTGAATGAGACAACTTGAAGAATGACTGACTGGGGACCTCTCAACTTGGGGCGAAATACACAGATCTCAGGTGTAAAAATCTGAAAAGATTTACACTCCACACCAACAGAGCGACGAGGGGGAAGGGCTACATGTTATTGACTCTTTAATAGGATACATGAAAGTGCACTTCCTTCTCAGGCCAGAACGAACACGGATGACTTCCTTGCTACGTTTTAGTATTCGGTTTAGTGGTCTCCTCTGTGGCATGTGAAGCAGTTAAGGGCAATCTAAGGTAAAGTCAGAGCATGTCAGCATGCATAATTATTTATAGCTTCCAACTACAGGGGCAGTACTGTTCAGTAGCATGTTAGGACATTGTTCAGTGACGGGCCTTAAGCAGATCCTAAAAAAGGAAGTTCTAAACCAAGAATCAATTAAACCTGGAGCAATTTACTAAGAAAAACCTTTAAAAATATATAGGGCAATACAGAGAATGAAGGATAACAGCTTAATGACAAGGAAATCTTTAGTTTGAGTGCAAATGAAATGCACTTCAAGGATAGTAACATACATGTTTTGGGACATTTGGCACAACATAAAATAATTGGTATTTATGATGTAGCCCACCAAAAATAATGAATTATTTGAGATTTTAATCACTAAATTACCCCCCAAAGAGGTGACATATTTTACTTCTACTTAACAAAAGGCCTTGTGTCATCACACGGTTGACAGATCGATAACGAACATAACAAATGCACATCCACAATGAATTTTAGTCACCCTGAAAATAAGGACCAGCCATTCATTTGGTGTATAGACCCATAGTACACAAAAACGGGTCTACTTGCTTATACTACAACTACAAAAGCAATATGCACCCTTTAACCTGCAAACAATAGTTTGATTCAGAATTGTTGGATGTGGTCAACTAAACTTAATGCTGCACAGAGACATCCTATTTTAGGAGTTAATACATATCCAATTTTTCATTTCACAATGTATTTCAAAACCAGTAAAGTGAATCCCTCTTTCAGACTATAGACCAATACAAAGCTCTACAAACAAACACAGAGGATAAAACAGGACAGGAGGGGCAAGGAACGGTTCATTACAATCTGGAGGCACTTTGGCTCAACTGATTTCCAGACCGAAGTGTAGTATTTAAAAATAGTCATGGCCAAAAATTCTGGTTATATCCTTTTTGATTTTTATACTATTCTAGACAGCACTTAAGACTATTTTTTAGCCAACAGGAAAGTAGAGTACACTTTTTTTTACCATGTTAATTATCAAGCAACATACATAAATAAAAGGGACACATTTTAGTTAAAATGTGTATATATCTACCAAATATACTATAAATACCTAGTTAACTGACATTTGGAATTAAAACCATAACACTAGAAGAAATATATTATAGCTGGACAGTTGCTTTTACTACCATATTGGCCAATTGCTATGCCTATAAAAAGTTAAAAAAAAACCATTTTAAAAAGACTGAATGGATTTTGAAAAAAATTAAATAAAAACAATTTTAAAAGTGTCAATAACAAAAAACAAAAAAAAAGTGATATTAACCACAACCTAAAAAAAGCATTTGGTTTGCTGACTCCTGACATTACACTCTTATTTACATTCATCTTCAATCAAACACTTTGGGCATTTACCCAACTTGGGCAGATAGAAGGTTTACTGTGGCTTCCTTAGCAGGTTGGATAAGAGGCAGGACTCCTGGCTTCTTTGTTACTACTGCTGCTTCCCTGTGCTCTCCGCCCCAAAAGGGATCCATCTATTGTAATTCCAACTGGTCCAGCATCTCATATTCCTCACCCTCTGAGCCACTATCCAAGTCAGAGCTGGAGTGCTTGCGGTATCCCCTATGGACATGGGAAGGGTCATCTTTATGAGGGCTAGCAGTGTTTTGTGGCTGCATGGAGCCCTCCAGGGCAGCATAAATCACGCTGCTGGCAATCATACTGGTAATCTTGGCAGTCAGGTCGGTGGTGGAGGATCTGCTAAGGGACAGCTCAGTGTCTGGGTCTAGCCGGGAGCAGGAGAGTCCTCCAGAAGGGCTCAGGTCGTCATCCAATAATCTGGCTCCAGGACTGATGCAGGGGAAGTCAAGGAGATCGCAGACGAAGGACTCTTCTGGGTCACTGTGTCTCTCATAGTCTGAGGAATAAACATTGATGGCATATTTTAACATGGAATTCAAATAAACTACTGCTGTATATAAGGGGCAATTTCAGAGACTAAAGCCCTCACCTTCTGAGCCCTCTGTCAGAGGGGTCTGTCCCCGGGACACACTGAATGCGCCATTGTCAGCACAAGAGCCTTCAGCATCGGAGTGCTCGGAGTCTGTGATGGCCAAGTCCTTGGCTACTGCAGAGTCATCCAGCTGAGGACAAGAAGAAGAAACATCTGGCTACTGGCTTACACGGCAATCACTTATGGAGTATTAATTAATTAATTAACTTTATGGAAAACAGTGATTTGCATGGCCTCCTCCTACAACTTTTTATTAAAATTGTTTTTAAGATTAATCGACTACTTGTCTCAGAGAAAGAACTTCAGCTTCAATTGAACTGGTTACTCTAGTTGGTTAGGTATACAGTTAATTTATGACCCACAATTTATACTTTATTCTGTATGCTGTACAATCACAGTTTACTAAACACCAATATTAAGCTAATAATAAAAAAAGGCATTCATGTCTACAAAATAAAACATTGACTCTTTTAAATAGACAAATTAATTTGCTGTGCAGTTGTGATTGAATAAGCTTATTCAATTGTTTCTTTAGACGTTGAATACCTCGGGGCAAAAAGCGGAAAGCTCCTCTTCACTATCACTTGTGTCAGCTGAGGCAGCATGCCGGACTGGCCTGGAGAGAACTGCAGCACAAACACAGAGTTCAATGCCCAGGAAGCAGTCGAAAGAGCAGGGCAGAATAGCATGCTTGTCCGAGCAGGAAGACTACTAACTGCACGTTCCATTAAAGTTTACCGTCATATGCACAGTAGTAGTGTGGCAATGAAATTCTTAGTTTCCAGACTTCCTGAACAGCGATAGAGATAAGGATATATAAGGGAATAAAATTTACAGGGAGAATAAAAAAATATATAAAATATAGGAGGGGAGTAAAATATACAGTGAGAATAGAAAATATACAAAGAATAAAAAAATAAAAATATCCTAATTTTGGTGGTAGGCTTGTGGGAAATCAATTTAGCCACACCCCCACGGAGAGACGCACGGATTTCACTATGTACTCACATTGGTTCTCTTTGAATTTGGACATCATGTAGCCATGTGTGCTGAAGTCTAGCCACTTCGCGGTGGGCTCCAATCGTACCCAAAGCCGCTGCAACAACCTGTGGTACATCGCCAGAGGGCACAGCAACATCGCTAAAACTAGGAGAGGTTGCATCCGGGGGCACAGAATATTTGAAGAGATTAGGGGAAGGATCGCAGGGGGAAAAAAGGAGGGGAAAGCAACTGTTAGACACGTGTGTGAATGGCACTTTCAAGACGGAATCAGGTAGAAGACAAAGGGACTATAAAAAATGCATTTGTTCCAGCAATCGGAAAGCAGGGCCTCTTCCCTGAATTAATAACAGTATTTTGTTACAGCACTCTGGGTGAGGGTTAGTACTGTATTATTTAACAAATTCTATTGCTGTCTTTTTTAAATATAAAAATGACAAATGAAAGATTTAAAAAAACTTTGTTTAGTACTTTCTGTGGTTTCTTTGATGGATAACCCTAGATGACTTTAGACTGGTATCCTTACTACGATGCGTTCCATATCCACCTACAAATAAATTGTTTAACTCAATGTTCATGACTGGCTATTGCAATCTCCAGACCATAATCCAACTGGTTTTAATTTAAGAAAATTAAATTTCAAAATGAACCTAAAAATCACCTAGAGATTAATGGAGGGATGATCAAAAAACCTTAAGGAAATGGTCCCACAACATGATAAAACAGCACTTGATTTTGCATTGATTTTACCGACTTTTGCCATCTGAAAAACACAACATTCTGTGGAAAAGAAAAAAGCATTTAACTTTTTCCTTTCTTTTAAAATCTAGAATCTCCATTATTCCGTTATTTGGAATTGCACTAACGCAACTCGGCTTGTCGCTACAAATCCTGCCGCCACACTCACACAGAAGGTGAGAAAGTCAGATGATCTTTCTGTAATCCCATTCACATTCAAGTCACCTGTCTCTTTTGCGTTCTACAGGCTATGCAGCCTACATGAGACATTCATCACCGATTGGAAGAGAGGCACGTCCTTTTCGACAGTACTGCCAACCTGCAGGCGTCCAGGTAGTCCGTAGGAGACGCTTTCACCCAGCCCAGCTAACCCACCCGGCATCTATCAATTGTACGCCACAGCACAATCAGCAAATTACTTAAACTGGATTGGAACCTGCATGCTCCAGCTCATAGGGTTCCGACCCTGGAGCCTGTATAAAGACAAGCTTATTTTCAATTTATCCGAACAAAAATAAAATAATTATTTTCTGTTATATCAAGCTACATAGAACAAATGTAAGAATATGGACAGCATTGTAATTGTTCCAGTCTTTAAATCTGTTATCGGCAAAGAGTTTAGCTAGAACAAAATGAAAAAGGTTCAAAAAGGCCTTAGTTCAAATCCATCCCCTGACAATCATCAATGTAGACTGGGGGTGGTTGTCCCATATGTTTTTGTAGTTGAGCAAAGTTGAGCCATTTTTACACACTGGAATTGTTTGTATTTACCAGCAGAGTAAGACAGCACAAGGCCTGGAATGTAGTGTCCCATCATGGCCAGGAAGCTGAAGAACCCACAGACTAGGAGACAAAACTAAGCAGAGCAATCATAATATGTTGGAGTGGCAGTTGTTACTGAGTGCGCGCACACACACACACGCACACACGCACACACGCACGCACACACGCACACACGCGCGCGCACACGCACACACGCGCGCGCACACACACACACACACACACACACACACACACACACACACACACACACACACCAACACAACTCATACAAGAATGGACAGGATACCACAACAGCTACTCTTACCCTGTGCAACTTAACTCGCCATTCTCATCTCAGGCTCCTATGGGGAAATGAACTACTTTTTTCTCAATTTTCTTTTTCAAATAGTTAGCCTGAACTGCAGAACATTGTAATTTTATAAAATGGTTCGATATCACTATTCTTTGTACATGCTTTAAAACTTTTTATCATTTGTTATTAGGAACTGTCACTTGCTGCCCCAGATAAAATTCACCAAAAAGTAAAACCAAAAGCAACCAAAAGTACAAATAACTATATATTTTTTACTGCATCTATTTTCTGTCAAGTATATCCATTTAGATCTAACTTTTAAAGAAATATAAAATTTTGCCCATATAACAATACCATAATGTAGTCTTT